>OMNN01051469.1:30950-42927 GCA_900302755.1 Chromis chromis | reverse complement strand
AGTAAATTAATAATATATACTAATTAAATAAATATCACAATTAGACAACAGTAAATCTTGTGGCCTTTCCCTATTGGGCTGTAGTTTTTTATGTTATTTTCATAGAACAATGTGTATTGTTGATAGCAGGATACAAAAGCAGCTGAGAACAGTGATGCAACTTTATATTGCACTGCAATTAGTACAGTGCTTTTATTTTTTTAACCAGACACTGGTGAGGTCAACATATTTCCAAAGCAGTCTGCTTAGTTTCTAATCATTTCAGCAGACTAGCATTAAAAACACCCAGGGGTTGGAGCAACTGCTTCAGGTGGTCCATTTGATTTGATTACAGAGAATAACTCACACAGAGTTGTTTTGAAACCAGTTTTGTGCGTAATGACTTCTGAGAAAGGATGGAATCCACAGCCTCCTTCCTTTGATTCTAGTTTCACTGACATAAATCACAGTTTTGCAATTTACTGAGGTCACTATGTTTTCCTTTCTTTGTAACTGCTCCTTCCCAGTGCAATTAACAGCTGATGATAAGGTGTTTTGGGGAACTCTTTATTTTCGAGGCTTTAATGTGGATTGCAAACACCTACCTGCTCTGTGAGGAGAAGAAACAACGTGACAGGAAGAGCAGGAGAAGAAGAGATGGGAATGTTTTCATTTGACTGTCTTTGGTATTCAGGCCAGATAATTAAGTTGTGCTTTTAACTTGTCTCTTCTTCAAGACCTCCAGATGCGACCGAGTGTTGTCAGACAAGGTGTGTTGCAACACGCCCTTCCATGTGCAGCTGTGCGGATGTGCTCATTTATGCATGCGAGCGCGTAACCAGTGGAAATCAAACGGTTTTACATCAACAGACCTTTTTTACTATAATCTCCTTTCCCCGTTGTGTCACACTTCCCACACACACACTCACCATGATGTTATGTGGTCAATTCACTGCTCACCCTCAGGAATGCAGCTGCACTCCCAACTAAACCACAAGCAGATACCCACACATGCAGACGCTGTGGTCTCCCTCTCCTTCACTGTCCTCCGCTGGAAAGGTTTAAAAAACTAACTCACACAAAGTCCCTGGGAAGGAAACCATAAAGAGTGGAATTGATGTGAAGAGGAAAACCACAGTGCTGGGTGAATTGTGATAATGACAGACGGAACACTTCCTGGCTTCTTGTTTTGAGAGGAGATACTGATCTCCAGCAGTGTTACCTAAGATACTCAGTGTAGCCAAGCACAGAGATTACACTGACGGGGCTGTGGAAAAGCGAGAGGGCTGAGGAAACACAAAGCTGCAAATGAGAATGGTATTGTGGCAGAACGTCAGTGCCCCAGACCTCCCCTTCTGCTTATCTTTCTGCCCATCGTCTGGGGCTCTTTTATCAGCACACCAATTGTATCCAGGCCACAGGTTTTGCCTGTGGTTTTTATGTAGCACTGCTTGGTATGCTAGAGCACAGTCTTATCAAGCTTACACATCCCTGATGAGGGAATTGATGGGCAGCCCTTTTCATGTATTTTTAGCATATTTACTCATCTAAACAGAAACAGTAGTATGGCTTTTTTGCTTTTAAACATTTGAGGCAGCGATCCCCAAACATTGTTGGCTGTTTCCTTTCTTTAAGCCCTCCTCTATCAGAATATTTGGAGTACACTCGTTCTCGTCCATCATTATTATCAACCTTCACACTTATGATGGGTACCCATCTGAGCATTTTTCATAGATAAGTTTAAGTAGTGTGGCAGTTTATTCGATGACCACAAAATGACTTTCACAGAGTCGTTGCTACGTAATGCCTGTAGTAAAGCTGCTTTTGTTGGCTGACTCCAGTGTAGTACTGTTGCATGGACTGTACACACCAACACTAGACATACTGTCATTCATATAATGATGCTCTGCACTCTGTCCAAGCCTTTGTGTTTTAGCATCTGCATTCCTTCATGGCACAACCACCTCCAGATGTTATCCTCCTATAGTGTACCCATGTACACATTTTTTTTTTCAGTAAAAGCAGGGAAGCCTAGCCTCTGTTGGATTTCCCCCAATAAAGCCACTTTATTTGCCAATGTTTTTCATCTCTTCAAAAGACTTTGACATTGGAGACCCTCAACTGAGCATTCTGGATAAAACATTAAGGGAGCCAGGCCTCACAAACAAACTCTCTGCCTGACTTAAAAAGACAAATGACAGCTTAGAATATATGACTGAAGTTTTATAAAGAAAAACAAGAGCAAAACATATCAGGTGTATTGCATGACCAACACTTTCTCACAACTGTTACGTTACTTTACAGTAATGCATTGACTTATTGACTAATGTTCATATCAGGAATGGTTCAGTGTTTTTTGCTGATGTGTGATAGACTTGAAAACTGTTTTTGAGCCATCAGTAATGTTTTACAAAGAATAGTTTTTTGCTTTCTCAATTAGTGATCTGTGTGGGTACAAGCACATGTATATTTGTTATATCTTTGTTTTTCTGTCCATCCTGCAACCATCTTACCCCCTGTAATGGCAACCATGACAGATCTGTGGGCTTGTCAGGTACCATCAGTGCAAAGCTGGTGCCATGTGACGCCCCCGGCGGCTTGCCAAAAGCTAATTGTGCTAATTGGCAAGCGCCAATCCTGTAACAAGGCTTTGAGGGGCGACCCACCGACACAGATGAAAGCACTAAGATTTGTCTTGTGTCAAGGACTTGCGGGTAATCGGTGCGTCCGTTGACCTGAAGGCCAGAAGGGCAAAACCACAGCGCTGAGGCCAGTCTGTGTGTGGAGATGGAAGTGGACAGGGACATGAACTAGAGTCTTCCCAGACATTAAGATCTACAGATTAAAGTCTTTTCCTAAAACTAATAATTCTCCTCAAATCCATACATTAGATAGAGAAATACTTTTCCACAATCATTTTTGATGTTGTACTTTCTCCATTTGTTAGTTACTCTAAGCAGATTTCTTTGGTAACATAATTTACTTAAATCAACACTAACCATAGACTATTTTTGTACAATCAAAACATGTCATTCTTTTAGCCTTGTGTGCAACAAGTCAGTCCTTTGCTTGTCTCTGTGAAACAGTGGAACATATACAGTATAATCTAGTCTCAGGATTGATAGATGAGCCCAGAAACCAGACAGAAACACTCCCAAGGGCTTTAACAGTCACCAGGTCATTTTACTTTTGCAGCTTTAGTTGTCTGATAGCCTTAGCTTGGAGCTGAAGGTGGGGGGTATTTGGTGCTGTCTCCGGTAGAGAATCGGTTTAAAAACCGATGAACATATGCCTCTGTTTGTTCCTTTAGCTGTTTGTTATTGTCTCAAGCTCATTCAAATGGGTGTGACATCCTATTTCCAAAAGTCCTTTAGCCAATTTCCATACTGTCTGGGAAGCTGTTGAGGATTTTCACATTCTCTCGGAGAGCCCTGTGCAGGATTGTCTGTGTTTAAGCCCAAGACGAGTCTGAATGAAGACATTCAGTTGCCTGTTACAAAATGTAGAAATGATTGGAAAATACAGTTTGACCAACTGGCAGACAGCCATGTTGATGTTTTAAAGGTAAGAACACACTTTTAGACTCAAATCTGTTAAGTACATTTTAATGTAAAACTGTAGTCAAAAGTCTAGTATAATTCAAAATGTTACCACATTTTAGGACACTCTCCATTATTGATGGATACTGCAAACACACACTGTAAATCAGATTGAGACTAAAGTTTTAATGTAGGCATTCTGACTCTGAAACTGATCTGATATGTGTGTTCAGTATCCAGTGCTTCCAAAATAGTACAATTTACCATACTGTTTCATAGTCTGGCTAAATCCTCTGCTCACTGTGAACATTTTATAATGCATTGCACCTGAAAAGCCCTGAACATTAGGGGTTAATGGTTTCATGAATCAGGCTTTTTAAGCTACTGTGAAGCCTTAATTACACTCCATTAGAGCTGCTACAAAAACTGTGCAGTAGATTATGTATTCCATGCATGAATACTACTGCAGAGCATGTGCAGTACTGCCCTTGAAGCATAGTGGCTGCACGGACACAAATTTTAGGTTACACACAGACTCTGATGACTAAATTTAAATCACTCAGACCATAGCAGACCCTTGCATACTCTTGGATGTAAAAAATAGGCCCTAATTCCTGCTTGACATCAGGAGATCACTTTGTTGCACTTTATGTTGCAGAGTCAGCATGCAACTGCGCACATGCACTCCCCTTACCTTTCTGTTTGTCTCATCAGTTCTCTTCGGTACTACAAAAACACCCAAACAGCATGTTGCACCGCTGAGTTGGTCGCCTGGATGTTGCTTTGTTTTTAGATTTTTAAATTAACTCTACAATCTTTAACCTGTTCTCAGTCAATGTGGAGCTTTGTGGTCTACACTTTAGTGTGTTTTATTTATTTAGTGCATTCATTTAACTTTACCTCGGCTTTAATTAACTTCGACTATTGCAGTGTAGGCGGTGTCATACTTTCAGTTACTGTAACATGCTGGCACCTAGCCAGAAGGTTTTCCAATCTTAAATAATAATTGTGTGGCTTTGTATACGTTACTGTATTTGACTGAAATGATGCTGTATTTCATCACAGTTTAAAAAAAAAACCTCAAGTGTCAATGATATGAAGTTTTTGGCTCGCACTTTAAAAGATTTAATTAAATGTTGAATATAAGTGATTGAAACGTATTTAAGTAGTTTCCTTTGTACTGTAATCGAGTGTGAAATACAATATTACCTGATGATTCCTTTCCCCCCCGGAATACCTGGGTTGAATAATGTCTGGAACCCGATACATCCTTGTATACCCCGTATCCATTCAATCACATAACAGTCATTACTCTGCTGCTCTGCGCTAAAATGACATTTTTCCGTCAACTCAAATTATATAATAAAATGTAACAAAACAGACTATTCAACAATCTGTCAGGAGTGTTGCATTTTGGTGATACACTGAACTGGAAGAAGGATTAAACACACCTCCCCCTTTGACTTTTCTTACACTTATGACAGCTCATGTCGGAGGAGTTAAACTGTGTGTGCCAGAAATCAAATGAATGCACAGAATACTTGGCAATTCACTCTTCCACAGTGCAATGTAGCTACATGAACATGTAAACTGTCTGAGTTTTGCAGACATTGCTGCAGGGCAGAGGGAATTACACTGTCACACAGAGGATATGGAGCTGCCGTGATATCCTCTTGGCACATAGTTGAAGACCATCCAGGTGGAAATTGGTATGCTCTGCCAAGAGGGAGGTGGGGAGTGAGGTAGCTGCGTGGGAGGTGCTCATCTGCATCGGCAAGCATCGTCTTTCATGTAAACAGTATATGGTTTTACCTGTTGTAGTTGTCAGCGGGAGAAAAGCTTCATGATGTTAGGTGTGGAAGCACGAAGATGTTTATGATGTTGGGAAAATTTTAAGGCTTGTGGGCATGAGTGTCAGGTTTTGCACACCTGCATATTTTTGTGCGTTCTTAAAGTTGTGTGCAACACTGTCAGACACAATCCTTTTATATAAACCTTTTCAGCATCTCAGGGATGTTAAAATATCCCTGTTTGAAAAAAATAGTTGCTGAATAATTTCATATTTACATACATTATCAGTATTTTTGAATAATCTTCACCAGAAAGTAGTTTGTTTTTTGTTTTTTTAAGTATTTTTGGGGGAGAGAGAGACAGGGTGAAAGGGGGTTCAGAGGAGAGTGACATGCAGCTTGAGCTGGACTCGAACTCATGACCGCTGCTGGCGACCTGCACCCACATGGTAATGCCTTAATTCAATGAGCTATACGGCGACCCAACCAGAAAGTAGTTTAACTTAAAATAATCACAATCCCTCTTCCATAATATGAAACAATGCTCTAAAATATTCTGACTAAGCACATAAGCTCCAGTTCAGTGCATAATGTTTTACAGTTTGCTACTAACAATAGCATGGAAAGAGGAACAAATAGAAATGTAGAGCATTGACACCTTGCGACTCTGCTAGCATGTCTAACTATAGTGTTTGAGGCCTCTCCGCAGGTAAGACAAGTTCTGTAGTGTTACATGATGTAACCTGAAATTGGAAGCCTGCATTTGAACAATTTTGCTAAGTAATCTTTGATGACAGTGTTGGCTGGGGAGTTGCTAATGATAGAAACA
This sequence comes from Chromis chromis, assembly GCA_900302755.1. Lineage (NCBI taxonomy): Eukaryota > Metazoa > Chordata > Actinopteri > Pomacentridae > Chromis > Chromis chromis. The sequence continues at coordinate 36,790 of OMNN01051469.1, read as the reverse complement.
CAATCCTATCTACATATAGCCTTAAGAGGATGCAGTAATGCATGGCTGTATTCATCAGATTGCATGTTTCCTGTGCTTACAGGGCTTCAGATTTTTGAATCCACCAAAGGAACAACCTAATTAAGATGTGTATAAACAATATTTCTGAGCTCAGTGTATAAAGAATGTGCAAGATAATCAACAAAGGCTGATTAAATGTGTTAAGCATTACTGAAAAATCAATATACGTGTATTAATTTAGCCATCCTGAATCGTTTAAAGAGCATAAAAACAAAATCGAGCAGATTGATTGTGAGTCACTGCCGTACAAATAAACTTCCATCCACATTCTTTTGACTTCAAAAATGGCCATATTTTTAAAAAATTGCACCAATACTAATAACAAAAAATGAAATGAGATGAATTTGGTGCGGACGCTAATGTTTGCACCTCTTTACTAAATATCACTTGTAGTTCTGATCATTTTCAGTCCAGTATTCTTTCATTTGGATGCAGCAGCCAAAGCTGGTAAACAGCCACAGCCGTCGTGTCTGCAGACAAAACACTAAGACACATTTATTGGCTCGGAAAAATGTTAAAAATGTCCAGAAATGGAGATGTGACCGACAGGATTTGGAAGCCAGGTGTCTTGATTACCACAAGCCTGCCTGAGTATGATTAAAGCTGCAGCATTATGTCAAACATTAAAGAACTGACTACTGCTTTCTACTTACTGAATCGGTATACCGCTAACCAGTTCTCACATCCTCCCAACATTAGGGTTGCGACATCTCGGTTTCGATTTGAAATAATTAAAAAATGTTCCTATATTTAGAGAAGATTTCAGTGTGGTCCGCTCGCATGTGTTTTATGTTTTAGTTTGGCCAGTTCACATGGACCCCACACATGCATGGGACTAAAATGCGATCCGTGTCTGGTTATGTTATTTGTATAATCATTGATTTAACCACACAATATGTGTTTACGCATGCTATTTACTGTATGTGTTGTCTGCGAGCTGTACTTATTGTGGTCATTCCTCAGTGTTCATGCCACCCATTGAAAAAAAAAAAGTAAACAGGGAGGGAAGTAGTGTTGAACAAGACGGATGGCACCGTTAGACATGGTGCAGCACTGCTTTTGTTTAATTTCTTATTTTTGCTGCAGTATTATTTGACTCTCACAGAAGGAAACGATTCATATTTTTTGGCACAGTAATGCTCACACTTAACAATATGGAAAAAAAGATATAAAGATATAATTTGATAATTGTTTTGAATTTATCAAAAAGAAAAACTGACAGAGAAGAAAAGAAACTTAGCATTGCAACATGACTTTGGATACTTGCCCCTTTGTATCGTTTTCCCATGGATTTAAACACTAGAGTCACATAGCATTAAACTGCACAGTAACACAATGATGGTGTTGTTGTGCAAAAAATGACTTCTCCAACAAAGGCAATTCTTAGTAAACGTTGAAGGAACATTTATTTCCTGATTAAATAACCAAGTTTAGTTACTTAAATTTAAAAAAAAAGTCCATAAAGGATTTAAGCAGCTGACGAGTCACTCCTTTCCTTCAGCCAACATCACTACCACACATGTCCGGGCCTTACTGTCACTGTTTGTGCTGCGTGCTGCGTTGGGCAGTATTACTGTTCCAGCTCGATTTGGGTCTTAATCGCGCCAGATGACAGACGAATCCCCTGGGCCGTCTGTGCCACATGAGACAGTCGTCCTCAGCTTCCTGTGATCTGGGTTACCCTCCCAAAGTGCTGAGAGCAAAAGGAGACAGGAAAAAATACTATGGCAGCATTACCCCGGAAGATCATTTAAGGTTGAATAACATCTAAAACTCAATTGATTCACCGAACAAAGCTTCACATTCATCTTCATTTAAAAAAAAATATCAACAAGAAAGCTTTTGATGTTAGAGCAGTGGCTATACAGTTTAAATGCCTACGGAAAGTAGCATGTCACGACATATTCTCTAATTATATTCCCAGCGCTTTCATAGCTGTAATGCATTCCAAGATTCTATGTAAATTACATACTTCGTATACAGTACAGTATCTTTTGTGTTTAAGTTGTGACTTCCACCTAGTTTGACCTTTTTTCCCTCCACAAACTTTCCCCTCTGGGAACAGTTCGATGCTGTTCGTTGGAGCTGATGTGGGTGGTGTGAGCCATGCAACCCTGCAACCCGGCCACCCTGCCACCCTGCTCCAGTGTCCTCGTCTGTCCCTGTCTGCCCTGCCCACCCCTCCACTTCCCTCCTGCAGTGTCCTTTCTGAGGGCCAGCTTCTCTGAACCCAAACAACAGCTCCATTTGTTCTGCCAGGGCTGGGAATGCACTCAGCCATCTTTAGCTATGTTTCTGCCAGTCGCAGTGGATTCCAAACCTGCGGACCTTACTCCTATGCCAGCTCTTCTCTTTCTTTCGCTCTCTTTCACTGTGTCTGCCTGAGTATATGACAGTGCCAGCGTCTAAGTCAGTGGTAAAGGGTCCTGAGAATCAACCATCTGTGTGGCTTTGTGATGGTTAACCCATTGTACGGTATTGCCTAAACCAAAGTTGATTTTACGGAAGAGTTTAGATTGTGTTTGAGTGCATTTAACTGCAATGAATGAATGACTGAACTTCCGACAAATATAAGTTGTAGATTAGTGATACAATGACGTTGTCTTTTTGTTTGTTTGTGTCTACCTAGATGTCCCTGTACTCAGTTGTTTTAGTTACATGGTTTAATGTAATGAGGCTCAAAATATTCACTAATTCACTTTTATTCAAGAAAACACTGTTGAACCCCTGACTGTTTCCTTTTTCTCATAATATGTTGCTGTAAGAAAGTGAGGAGCAAGTACAGTTTTATTTTTTACCTGGTCTTTAAAATCTACACACATACAAAAAGAAAAAATCTAAATATATGTAATGATTTCTTCTGTATCACTATTTTCATCTCATACATGTTCATGTACATTATCCCACCACTTACCACTGCCAAAATGCATTTATTTTATTGCTTCCATTTTAAAGCAGTAGATTTTTTTTTTAAACTTATTTGAGCCAAGACACGAGTAATGAATATATTTTTCCAGCTATTTGCATTTAAGCAGACACTGCTCATTGGAGACAAATAGGCCATGGACTAGATGTGAATGCCTCATTGCCCAACACTCCTTCTGTCACCGTTGTGTGAGAGATGGATGAGTGAGTGTATGTAAACACTGCACAGGGTCCCGGCACATCTTAGTGAAGGACCAATGTGGAACTCTTCAGATTGCTCTTGAAGGACTTAAGAAAACACAAGTTGCTGATAGCAATCACTCAGTCTCAGGAATCCGGTTGTAACCATCACTTCAAACAGTCCCTGTTGCCAGATTGTTCACTCAGAGGAACAGTAAGCAGAAGTTATAGAACAAGAACAAATTAGCAGATTGTAAAATAGTTCTATCCTGTTTATTTTGAGCAGGTTCAGTTAACTTAGAATTTCTTAAGCTATGGGTTGAATTAAATAGGAGTTTTTTGCTCTTTGTGCACCACAAGGTTTCCAAATTCAGGCATGCTAGTGGCAACCCTGTCAACTTGACAAACCGGACAACAGAGAAAGTGGGCAAAAAGGCCTGGGCAGGGTGGGCTTTCTCGGCTGAGCAGAGAGAATGAAGAAAGGGGAGTAATCTACTCTGTCTGGTACATTACCCATGAATGAGGCTTGAGCACATGAGGGAACTCATAGAGGATGCACTCTGGCCTTCGGACACAAAGAGAAGGTATGGCCAGTAACTTTGTTGCACTTAAATTCACCACTCTTGTTTCCATACATCATTAACGTCAGTCATTTCTGGGCTTTTTTCATCTCCTTTTTGGACCCTTGTCACATACTCAACAAGTACGTGACCCTTATCGCATTGCAATGCAAATTGCACATCTAAATTTAAATAAAGATAAGGTTGAGGATATGTTGTGCGTCTACTTCCATACTTCCACAATCAAAGACAAGTTTATGATTTATTTCCTGTGACCTGAGCAACGTCGTAATTTAGTTTAACGTCACATCTCAGGCACCTTAAACGAAGCATAACTGGACAAACAGTCTCCATGTCCAGATGCTTGCTTTTCAATCAACCCAGACATTAATTAAATGATTTTAAAAATGAGCCACAGTCTTGGTTTCTTGTTTTATCTCCTTTTATTCTCATCTGGTCTGTTTTCTGAGAGTAAGACCAAGCATCATCTGCCTTCTTGTCTGTGAGCTTCCTATCTATGTTAGTGGGCACACACCTTGTAAACAACTGGCCATTCGATCCACCACACCCCATCTCCCTCCACTTTTAGAACCAAGAGGCCCCTTGGTGGGGATGTCCCGGCTGGCATGGATATGTCCGGACTTGTCGTACACTTTTGCCTCCCCTCCCTGTGAATCATGGAGATAGATGTCTTAGAGGGGATATGCTCATCTTTCAAGTAAACTGGGCAGTGTTATTCTCCAGGCCAGTTACCATGTCCGATATCTGATTATAGCCATATAGGTGTTCATGGCTTATTCTGAGGTTATGATGTCATGAAAACAGGAGATGTCCATGACCTCAGTGCAGCATGTTTATGTGCAGGGCTTAATCCAGGGCACCAGCAGGGAGTGTAGGTCTGCATTCCTTTACATGTGCATGATGATGTCAGGACATGGACTACTATTTTAATATGTGTCATTCGGTGATAAAAATGGCACAGCAGCAACAATCAAAATGAAGTCCTATAAGTGAAATAAATGTTGTGTTGAAAGAACAACTTCAGAAATAATTTGTGAGCGACTTTGACGTGTTTCCCTCTGCAATGACTGAGTTCATGTGCCGCAATTAAGCTAAATGTTTGAAAATTGTATGGTACACATATGTATGGTGTACGTCACTGGCCAGAGTGGGTTTGGTTCTGCACATAATGCACTGAGTGTAATAAGGTGGTATTAAGGTTCTGTACTTGTAGCTTTCATGTCTGATAATCCCTTTGCATGCACAGCTATTATAATTTTTTTGAAATAGATAAGCAGATAGTCCAGTAGACAACATGAATTTTTGCAGAGGAAAAAAGTCAGATAAGGTTAATTGTTAGGCAAATGTGCATTTGCATGTAACTGGACATGCAAGGGTCTCACAACCTCTGGGCAAATGAGTACTTTTTTCCCAGATGATATTAAAGTTACACATCAGGTGGTGATGCATTTTTGGCTTTCGGATGAGCAGCTTTGGACTGTTTCAGTGGATTTGATCTGCCTTAAGAAGATGCATCCAGACATTTTAAGATATTTTGTTCTGCAGTGCAGTACAACTGCAACACAGACATCCACTGCAGACAGTATTGTGTGGGACTTGGCAGACACCCCCTGAAGCGTCTTTTCAAAAAGGTTACCTTGTTTGCCCCTTGAGCTATTTTCGCTCTGCCTCTCTGTCTGGACTCGCCAGTCTGTGAAAATACTCCTCACTAACCTTACCTCCTCCTCTCTCCCTCCCATCCCATGTCTGTCATGACATCACAACATCAGGTATCCAAAGCAGACAGCAGTAAATGGGCGTTTGTTTAATAAGCATTATTAACACACCTGCTTTGCAGCACATTCCTGATTACATGGTCTAATGGGACTGGCACTTCAAGTAGGATTAGTCCAGCCTGGGGGCCTACACCTGAACTTCAGTGCTACCTTTATATGCAAACATCTTCTACAAAAAGAGCTGTGGAACAGTAACCTGGTTATGACAATGTGTTTTAACCACTTGTTTACCCATATACATGAAACGCTCTGATCCACCCTATTTACGTGATAGTTGGTTTTAAATTCAAAGAGAACAATTATAACTCCAAAGAACAGT
>OMNN01051469.1:0-30930 GCA_900302755.1 Chromis chromis | reverse complement strand
TTTATCCAGTAACCTAAATTTTGTCTGTATGTACTCAAAACATTGTAGTTAGTTCACACAACAAGTTAGATGGTGTTGTTCCGTGTCTTTTCCTTTGTCTCAAATAAAAAAAAGTGGAGTTTGCTGCTGATGAAAAATGAATGGTCTTTAATCATGTAAGTAAAATAGCCTTTGCACTTTTTAGTCCCAATGACTCACAAATACTCTACTTCATTTAATCCTGTTACTTTAAAAAAAAAAACATTTAAAGAAATGAAGGGGTCATATTTGCCCCTCAAGACCCTACTTACTTTTGCTTTAATGAAAACTGACATTGAACTACACTATAAAGCTAACTTGCTGACGACGTCTGTTTGTACTTGAAAGTGACCTTTGTTTTTTTCAAGTATTCACTCTCTCACCTGAAGTGTGATCAGAGTATTGCTGAGCCACTGTAGTGTACATCAGAATCAAATGCCCAGTACACCGTTTGTCCCGTTACTTAGTGCAAATATAAAAGAAAATCTTTCACATTTCCCACACAGAACATTATTCTTTCCAGTCCCCAAGTGGGTGGTGGTAATCGTCGTCAATTTGCCGCTTAAACTGTGAACGCAGCAGATGTTGGTCTCTGTACCACCGGCATGTACCAGATTTGCAAGACCACCTATTCATTCTTTTTTATCGTTGTGGATACGTGAGCACCAATTTAAAGCATTTCCCCCGTCGTGCCATGTTGCATTATACCATGAAGGAATTGTGGGCTGGTAGTATGGCTTGTTTTTGGTGTTGGCTGGCAGAGTGGAGGCAGTTTTGGAAGCAGACGCATAAAACTGTTAACTTTTATGATATTTGAATAAAAAATAGATTCTTTCCCACTGTGTTGTATTTACGTAACGGCAAATTGCAAAGCATTAGATCAGTGGATGTGTATCCCTGCTTGCATCCTGCTTACACATCGCATGTAATGTCAGTCCTGGAGTCGAGTCACTGCCCTTCAGGTTTAACCAGTGATTGTGAGGGAATGAACAAAATGTCTAGGGATGTGACTAAGCCCCCTAAGACCTAATGGGGGCTAATGGTGAAATGTTAAAGGTCTCCGATGTGATATGACCAGAATGACCCTACGTGGGCCAGCTTGTGGGGAGTCTGCTTAATGTCTGCACTCTGCGGCATGATGAGTCCTCAGCGCTGACATCCTCTCAGAACACTGTGTATCTGCTGAATAGTTTTGGGCACTTACTTTGGGTGTCTGAGAAACAGCTGTGTCATAGCCCCCAGACGAAGGCCGTGGTAGCTCTGCTTTCTAAGGATGAGGATGCAGATGTACAAACAGTATACATGTCCTATTTTGTTATTCTGGGAAAAGGCCGGTAATCGTTTATTTTCCAGTATGTGGAGCAGGACATTAAAAAGCTTTTTCCTCCTTCCTGTTCTATTTAAATGACTATGTTAGCGTCTGTTGTGCAGGAGGGGCTTTCTGCAATACCAAATTTATGATATTGTTTCCTTTTTTTTCTTTGGTAATCCTAGCCTGTGGAAAGATGGAATCAGTTTTTGCCCCGTGGAAATGAACTGCCAGTCACTGACAATAGAGAGGATGGCATTCCAACTCTCACAGTTATTGCTGAAATCTGTATACATCCGGACAATGGCGTGCTTTAACGGAAGCGTTGCAATAATCTTTTGTAATTGAGGCCTTTTGAAGTAATGCATGGTGTTGACTGGCTGCTATTGTTTACTTGACATGCACACTAAACATTTATGCTCACACATCGACTGGAGTCACTTCCCCACAAAGTATCTTTATGACCCGTATATATTTTCAGCACTGTTTGTAACTGTTAAAGTCATGCAGATGATACCCTTGTAGTACTTCTGTGCAGTCCAACTGGTCTGAACACACAGACCCGAACGGTCTCAATAAAGAAAGATGAAAGCTTTGGAAAGGCAGCCAGACAATGAAACTGAACAGAAATAAATAAGCCACTGCCAAGTTTTGGAAAATGTCCAAGTACAGCAATGCTCACTCAGCAAACTATGCTTTATACACTTTGATTTGAGTTCTCTAATCAAAAATGCACTAATTTAATCCTTCTGGTGAAAGCTTCACTTAATCAGTCAGAGTTAATTTGCTGATAACACTGGAGAAGAGCTCCTTTTCAAGGCTTTCACCTCTTCTACTGATTTAAGTATTAGATACTGTTAATGTTGCAGGACAATATATACAGTTACCCTCAACTGATAACCTCTGGTCTTGGAGGCATTTCATTACCTTCATGAATGCCTGATTAATCTGATGGGAGTCATTTGATAGAAATACTGTACATTTAATGAACCGAATGTAAGTGTGAACAGCAAGTTTTATTTTCCAGTTCACGAGTGTCACTGAAACCATCTTTAAGCTGCATCATTTACAGTTTACGTTCATACACCACTGGTGCTGTAGAAAACGAATATAATGGCACAATCTTTTTCAATATGTCACAAACAGCTTCCCTGCTTTCTTTTATTTAATACACATTCAGGACATTTGTATAAACAGGATTCTTGGGATTGGTGATAATGATTTTGAGCTTTGACAGTCAGTGACAGTTGTGTTTCTAACGGAAATCTAAATGAAGTGATTGTATAATTATGTTCTTTAGTTTAGACGTTTGTTTGACACATTCGTTCACTAGGTAACATTTCTTGCTGTCATCATCTAGGTCAGCCTGCCTTTTAGAGCATCATTAGGGATTTAAGTTTGGCTGTACCGTTACTCGCTATTGTAGCACTGTCTTAATATGAATTTTATCATGCAACTTTTCACTGTACCGTTAGTGGCACCATCACATCATGAATGTTCCCACGGTGGGGTCTGCATGCAAATAGGGAGCAATTACACGCATATTGCTCAACTACCTAAATTATTATGTAATATTCACACCTGGGCCACATTTCTCTCACCATGTGCTACCTCCTTGCATAGTTTGCCACCCATACTTTTCACGTTTTTCATGATAATGATGACAGAATCTTGACTTTGCACACTCCAACACATTTGTTTCTGTTTTTGTGAACCAAACTTAGCCAAGCATGTTAATAAAAGTTAATTACAATCAGGTGTCGTTAGACCCCTCCTAGACAAAACAACTACCAGCCACATTTATATTGCGCAGGTTACAAAAAAATAGGAAACAAAACTAATGCCATGTCTTAATTACATTATTTATTCGGTTTAGTTTATGTTTGAGGTCTGTGTTTAGGGAAATCCCATTGCTTCTCACAAATTCAGACATAGAAAAACATTGCTGTGTATACTACGGGCTCGATGATTCATAGATCTGAAGTAATGTACTAGCCTACGTCAGTTCCTTTATTGGGCCTCGGTTAACCAGAAACATTTAATAATAAATGCTGTTGTTCCTGTTTTGTTGTGATTCCCACATCTTGCTTAATGGAAAGTGAGCTGTTTGTCTCTCTCTGTCTGTGGCATGGCTCACACACATGTCACATGTCCCTCCTCACCGCTCGCTCAAAGAAAACACAGACTTGGCTCTGTGCACCCGTTTGAGCACTGGAGAAGATATTCTTTACAGCGAGCGCACCGTGCTCTGACCGGAACATACTGATCAGTTCTTTTACCTAAAGAGCAGCATCATAATAACTGTGCTGTGAAATGAGTAGGTAGATGCTACGTTGTCCCACGTGGTTTGGTTTGGAACATTATATGTTATAGCACAGGAAATTAGTGCTATTATGTTTAAAGTTTTCAAATCTCTAAACCCTCACTGTTTGCATAGACATTTGCATTTCTAAACATGGATGATGAACAGCAGAATGTCAGTGTTTTGTTTTTTAAAGAAAAATATTGTGTTTGTCTTTTGTTTATTTTATCAGTTATTGAACAATGCCTGATTTCCATGTGTGACTGAAAGGTATTTCCGAAAGACTGATAACTCTCCCTCTTTTACCAGTTGAGAATTTCCTCTTACCAGTAATAGCATTAAACTAGTGTTTTATATCTCATTGTATCACAGTGTGTCGTACTACGTCATGCCGAGGCTCACGCCATTTGTCTGATTACAAAATTGTCTGGATGCATCAGATAAATGTATCTCATTCTGTGCATGAATGGAGACCTTAATTGAAAGTCTAGGCAGGCATAGATGACAGTTTTGTGAATGGATTCATAGATAGATGATAAATGAACTTGTTGGGAGGATGGGAGGCTTGATTAGTTGATTGAACAAAATTGCTCCTCAACTATTGTAGTGAGGGACAAAGTTGGTAAAATCCACTGAGGCTTTGTTTGAAATATGACGCATGTCTCATAATGCTCTTACTCACCCTTGACAGGTGGTAGACATCCAGATGGCTGCTTGAATGTTACATCTAATTGTTCATTTGTTTTATTAGTTCATAAGTTATCACAGTGTGCATCACGTACGTGGCTGCGCTGCCAAGAAAGTAATGCATTGCTGCAAGTCCTACCCTGCACAACTTATGGAGCTCGGCACATGCTGAATCTTGCCTCCTCTCTTTGCAACTTCAATATACACTGCATTAATGTGATCCAAGTGTGATTAGGTCCCTAATAAATCTTGGCTCACGATCTGGCATTTCATGATCAAAACAGGTAATTTGTTAAAATTGAGGCTTTCAAGATGATTCATCTGTCTCTCACAGGGACAGGCAGCATATGTGGCAGTCATGTTGTGGTAACCAGTGAATTGAAGGAATTTCTAAACCTTTAGACTCATGAAATTCACTGGAGCTGTTCACTTAATTTAAAACCACAAGAATTCAACTTCTGTCTGCCACAGCAACCCTGCCTCCTAGTAATTAGGTTTCTATGCAGGTAAATTACAGCAGCATATGTTTAAAGGAAATGTAAGGTAGACCAAATTACATTTCCTATCAGCACAGAAGGGGGGACTCTTAGGCTCAACAAAACATTGCACCATGTGTTCAGCTGCATAAGACCCCTACTTTCCCAAAGAAATCTCATAGATTTTGGGTTTGTAATGCACTTGGCCTTGTAATTTTATTTTTCAATATTCATTGCACTCACTTAACATTGCAGAAAGTGCATTGGTAACTTTTGATCAAACTGTGTTGGGAATAGTCCAAGACGGAAGTGGCTAGTCAACCACTGTCCTCTGTCACATTTTGCACATGGTGAACTTGCAGGTCTTGGCACACATTGGGTGGTGGCTGTGCTCAATGACTCATGTGGCGCCCAGTGTCTGAAACTTTCGTCAAACGTCTGGCACATGGTGTGTGTGTCATTGTGGACTGTGACGCTGGTGGCTCTAAATTCCCCAGTGGCTGCTGATTGGTTGTTGCAGAAGATGAGGCACAGGTAAGGGCCAATCAATGAACCTTAAGAAAGCAACAACACAGAGTGAGCAACTCCGTTACCAAATGGCTCTAACTAACTTGTTAAGTTCACCCTTACAATACCTTGCACTTGCGTCATTACTGAGTGGAAATGTCTAATTATTGCCAGCTCATTTAGAATAATCATCAGGGTGAAAGTTTTACGTCAGTCACAAATTAGAATGTTAACTGATATTTAGTTTTTGGAGTATTTTTTTGCAAGTAGTCCCTTCTGTTAATATTTCTTAACTGGAGTTTACAAATGCTGCTAGTTTAATAGTTTCTCTTGAACTTCTACTTTATATTTAGTGATTTAGTTCATAATGCAACATTAAAAAATTACTGGCAAAAGCAAAAAGGAGACAGCTTTTATTGTAGCATTTAATTAGATAAGCAAATAAAGATCAGGGTCTCTTTTGCATGAGAAACCCGAGTACAGCAACACATCTTTTAAAAGGTCTGGAACTAAAGTCTAGGAATACTGTTGGCTTAAAAATGTCCTTCAGTAAAATGTTACATTAGTCATTTGAATAACAGAAAAATAAAGTCATGATCCCTTTGCAGAATGCAGTCATGTTTAGTTAAACTGTGCTTTATTTGAAGTGAAGGATCATAATTTGAAGGTTATTTCTGAGAGGACACAGGTCGAACAAAGGCGGTGAGACAAAAAGACTACGTGCGAGAAAGTGAGCAAAAGTACATTGTACAAAAAAAAGAAAGATTGTATTTCCGTCTCTCGCCACGATTGTCGTTTTCACACACTTGGCTGTGATATGACACCGACACATCTCCCTGGAAAGAAAATCTTTAGTCTAGTCACAAGTGTGTGGTGCTATTGTATACGATGATGTCAGATGTCTATTCATTGACTGACTTTATTACGCAAGTCGTGATGGGTCCTGATGGGTGTTTTCTGTCCTTTCTCAGCTTGTTTTTGATTGCCACAGGCTGTTTTTTTTATGAAAGGAAGGGCTGGTGATATTAAAAGGCCTGGAGGGGGGCGTGTTTGCTCAGCTAAGCTAGTCTGTAAACACTGATGCTCACGACAAAAGTGATGCTGTGTTTAACGCTGCACAGCATGTCACTTTTGCGTTGGCTTGCCCTTTGTGCTTTCACATACCTCATCGCCGGAATAAGCTGCAGTCAGTGCTTAATCACCACAAGGGCAGTCTGTGAGCTATGACCTGCCTTTTCATCTAGATTTAATCACAGACAATCGATAACGGATTGCTGCAGCCTTGTCAAATGATTCAGCAGATGTCAGTATTCTTCGGTGGTTTGCTTTTGCCTTAAGAGAGTTAAGTTATGTTGCAAAAGTACAAGTGAGCCAATTTCATCTCTCCTCTTCTCTCTGCAGAATAATAATTAAGAGAAATTCCAAAAGGGCTCATTGCCAGTCTTGTAAAGATGAGATCATTGCGCAGTGTCAAATAATTTTTATCCAAAGCCAAAGATCGGGACTAATGAAAACTGCAGCTCAAGTGCAGTCAGCATTTCAAACAGACATTCTTTTTGAATTGTACTAATTTCCCTATAAAAACCTTTCTTTGGGGGTGCCAAATGAAGATGAATGTGCTCTAAACTTTAAAGGTCCAGCTGTTGCATAAAAATGGTGCAGAGTTAAAAAAAAAAAAACAGCAGAAAGACCACCGTAGTGTTTTTGGAGATTTGGGGGATCTATTTCAAAATAGAGAGGGAAGAATTCAGATGTTGAACAACATCATCTGCAGCTGGGCGGCTGTTTTAGCTGTTGTATCGCTGCCACGCTGCATAAAGAGGGAGAAGATTGTAAGATGCCTCTCGTACAATGACAGTACCACTACAGAATATTATTTTTGCGATCACTTAGATCAGGTTTCCTCACTGTATGCTGAGTGAGCAGACGAGACTGATGGAGGTACTGAGGGGATGAACAGCAGGAAGGCAGACAGGCGGAGGGGGAGGGGGTCAGGTGGCGTGACTTTTTACTCCGCGGCTCACTGACCTTGACAATGGAGCCACAGCCAGCGACTCTGATAGCTCTCTCCGATAGCGTTTCTTGCTCTCTCTCTCTCTGTGGCCCTGTCTGTTTCTCTCTTTCATTGTCTCTCTTTCAGTCTTTCCCTCTTCCTCTCATCCTCCCCTCGTCTCTCTCTCTCTCTCTCTTCTCTCTTTCTGCTTGCTCCTAGTGAGTCTAGCCCGCTGGCTATGGCAGCCAAAATGCACCACCGCCACCTCTCTGCTGCAGCTCACCCCCCTCTTACCTCACGTCTGCTCTTTTTCCAGACAAGCGGGTTTAAAAAGTCAACTGCGTATTGAGCCGTCTAGACTGAAGCCGGTCAGCAACCAACCCTCCCCACCCCCATCTCCCCTCTCCAACCCCAGATTTGTGAGTTGCTGGCTACAGTGGAAAAAGGGATGAGGAGCAGGTGCCCTTACTGAGCTCTGTCCCTCACTTCTGGCTTCTGTGGCCACATTATATAAACATATTGACCGCAATGCAACAACATACTGACAGCCAAGCTCAAGTTAGCCATGGACGTGTCGACAGCATCAAATAGCAATAAATCTCAATGTAATAATATCTGAAATATGCACTGACACAAGGAGGGCTAAATGCTTTAATAACATTTGATGCATAATCTGAAAAATATTTCTGCACATTTACATAAAATGTATGTCAGTGTTCTGCTGTTTACATATAACCAAGATGAATTTATCCAGTGCCTCCTTTTCTTTACAAGGTGTTGGCTTTTTAAATAAGTGCTCGCTCTCCTCCAGATATATAAAATACAAGTGCCAGTTCCAGAGTGAACTTCCACTCCGCTGCCTGTTTCCCTTTTGATGTTCAGTTTTATGAGTAATTTTTAACTTCCTGTTTTGAACGCCAGTAGCAACAAACTGATTTACTTTTACGCATGCTTGTCATAATTGTGGTTCATGTTATTTTACAGCGCGCAAACAAATCATTGAGTTGGGAAACCTACAGTATGAATCAGCTGACAGAAATCTGATTGTGGTATTGCACTGCTTTCAAGTTTATGCAGCACTGAGAACACCAGAAAATTATTTTCTAAACTGTCATTAGCTTAACTCTGCGATATTTATCAAATAAAAGATTTTATCTGACACAGAAATGTTTGCAAACAATTTGCACACGCTGCAGAAGATCCGGTGCGGTTCGTGAGTGTGTTTTCTGTTCCCTCCTGTCAGTTGATTAGGTGTACAGTATGGCACCCCGAAGTGTGACATTCCATGTAAAGCAGCGCGTGATAGTTTTTTAAGAGGTGTCTCCAGCCAGCCAGTGGGCCCGCCATGTGCAGTTAGATGACTCTATCCTCTCTGGTAAAACACAGTGTTGACAGCTTGATTTTCCAACAGAACATTAACTCTTGCAATTAAGCTGTCTTTAAATGCCAGACTCTGCCTTTCAATCTTGTATTACATGTTACCTTGTCATTTTGATCGTGTAATAAAGTAACTTAATGCAGAGATGTTTGAAAGCTGTTTGAGCCTAGCTAATCCTGCCAGACACTAACTTTAGGGTAATTCACTTCTATTTAAGTTTCATTCTGAGTACCATTTAATGCTGCAGGTATCATCAGTGTTTCTTGCCAGTGTGAAAGTAATGAACTGGATTTATTGTTGAAACAATGTTGTTTCTGAACAAACAGGACAGTAGAATTTTGGCTTGTTGTAGCAGGAGAGTGAGCACTACTTTTGCATTTTGCATGTGGAGCAAAGTTCCTGACTCCTGCTTGGTTATCCTCTTACAGTTTGTGGAAAGGATGTAGCAGGATGGTTGTCGCTCCTGGCTCACAAACATCACTGTGACACTTGAAAGCAAAGAAAAGTCAGAGCATATTCGGCTGATGAATTCACATCTTTACATTTCCACACAGTGTTACTAGGTGGCCCCATATCAGACTGCACTGCTAAGATGGGGAAAGCTGTGAGTCCAGATGTTTTAGCTAGTAAATATATCTGAGTCTTTGATAAATGGTGCGCCACTTTTAGGGGTACTGTAACATACATTTCCACAGCGCCTATTAACGTCTGTTTTCATGTGTAGTGTGTGAGTGATTAGAAAAAAGCACTGCAGACCCTCAATGTCAAAAGAGATCTGACAGACGTGTACCCAGTGCTTCATCCATCCCACCTTGGGAGACAAGGGTTGGAAAACCAGTCAAGCAGCACATATTGATTACCCTCTGGAGATTGTGCGCTAGACCTTGGAAGCGCAATATGCGAAGTTACTTAGAAACTTCTCGTTTCTTTGATGGTTTATCTCTCTTACATCTTTGTCTATCCCGCTAGTGCAGCCTTCCCGCCCACCTTCATCTCCGCTTTCTTTCCTTTTCCCACCAATACAGCCTTTCTCATCCTGTTATCCCTGGGCTGGTGGTCTGTCCCTCTGGGAGGTTAAGGGGCACTGTGGGTGAGAGGGCAGTCGGCAGGTTGTGCGGGCACTGTGCTCGCCTTTTCCCATAGCCCGCGTCAAATGCTGCTGAACCCTGACCCCAGTGGGTCCTCGCTCTCAAAATCGGTGTGGAACACAATTCAACCAGCCAGACCCTATTCAGGACCGGACTTTCCACTGGAGGAGAAAAGAACCTCTTCCCTCCCCCCGAATCCCAATTGTGGTCAGTGGCCCTCCTTTTGTCTGCTGGTCAAGCAGGGTCGGACGACCGGCCGCCACTAGCCAGGACAAGACTTCCGAAAAGCCTATTCAGCATGTGATTTGACCCCCAGGTTCCATTGCTGACTCACATGGATCAAACGCTGGGAATCTCTGGGGGTTCTTCCACAGAGTTTTTCATCCATTGAATGTACCCTTTTCACTACTCAAAATGACTGATTTTATTCTTAAAGTTTGATGGCATAGCACTGTTTTACAAATGCAGAACAGAAGATTGTGATTCACTTCTTGCATATCTGAGTGTTGATGGCCATTATTGACTTTGTTCACAATTAACTTGAAAAGAAGGAGCACATGAGACAGTTTTCATCCTTGACAGTGGTGGTAAGAAAATGTTGATGAGCGGCTGTGGCTGCTTTTGTTTGTGTTGAGCCACAGCAATGGTTGTACAGTCCTGATTTCTTGTTAGTGATTAAAACCAGGCAGAAGCAGTTTTCAAACAGAGGGAATTAATTGTGCATAAAAATGAACACATTTCCTAAAACTACACTAAATCTCACTTTGATGCTGAGCCCAGAGAGTGCTGTAACCATGCAAATGCACAGAGATACCACCGATTGATGATTTTACAAATCTAAGTTTCGTAGAGTAATGCACATCATAATTAGTAAAAGTTACTTGAAACTGCTGGAATACATCCCACAGAATTATGTGTTTTGAACATGCAAGCCTTGGTTTCATTATAGCCTTTGTTTCTGATTGGTCTTTTGTCCCATTTGTCTGCCATTTGGTGGTTAAAAAAACTCTCTGCGATTCATTTACAGATCACTCACAAACATGTACACATGCACAGACATATAAAGAAACCATGTGAATATGTGGTCACGATTACGAATATGAAAAGGTATGCGAGGCAGAACAAGTAAGAAAGCCCAGGAACCTTGAATTTCAAATATGATGGTGCCATAGCATAAGAGTGTGTGTGTCTGTCTAATGTGAGCGAGGGTGGCTGAGTGTGTGCACAGACTCCAACTTGACGCATGGTTTAAATCTTTTGCAGAAGGGGAGCACTTTGATTGTAATGCCGCGTGCTGTGTGCTAAAGCGGGGGCCTGCTGCAGCTTTCAAGCTGGTCAACTGTCAGGACTGGAGCGTGAAAGGGGGGCCTCTGAGTGAAAGGGGTGGAGGGTCCCACTAGGGGGGTCCTGGAGGAGGAGGGGTGGCTTGTGACAGACCTCCTGGGCTTTGAGGGCCCTCTGTGTGGGCTGCTACAGCAAGGCAGCCCTCTTCACAAGGAGAAGAGAGAAAGGGCGGGCTTAAGGGAAGGTGCTGGCACATTGTCCCCTGCAGCAGGGAGCATGGGCAGGACGCCAGCTCACCCGTTTAAGTCCCATAGACCAGATGTTCCTTGTCAGGGAGCTCTTGGCCTTTAATAAATTGAGTTACTGTAAATCTGTAATAAGGCAAGGCAAACATGGGCACCCCATCTCCCTCACTAGACACACATCCCAGATATTTTGCCCTCAGACTTTTCTCAGTGTCCCACAGGTCAACCCCTGGTGAAGGGGCCATGTTCCAGCTACTGAACCTGCCAATTACTTTCCAGCCTGCACGAGAGGGTGGATGTTTTTCTTCCCCTTTGCTCCCAACCCGCACTCTATAGAAAATACCATTCATGCATCTACACTGTAACATCTCCAGGTTTCTAACCTTCAGATCTTGATATGTGTCAGGGACGTCACCCAAAGAAAAAAAAAGTATTTGAGATGTCATGGGATAACAGAAACTCGTGGCATTGGACGCTCCCAACTTTGGGATCTATGCTCATGTTTACATAATCAAACAAAATAATAACACTGATGTTCAAATGAATAACCTCAGTTTCGCTGTGTTGCATGTGTATTACACGAGACCAAAGTTTACACGTGTAAAACATTATTTTTTGTTTTGTTTAGATATCAGCTTTCTCAGAATTATTTGCAAAACTGAAATTTGTAGAATTAAAAACACAAGACCCCTCTATCACAGTGTGATTCTTCTGTATTCAGATCAAAGCAGATAAACATTATTGAATTATCACCTGGCCCTGATCCCCAGTGTTTGAGTATGTTTCAGTGTGTGTTGTACAAAAACACACTGCATCTGCTGTTGCCTCTACCAGACTCGAGGCATGGATCATTTACCAATGTGGCAGCCAGAGTTTTTGGAAGTCATCTGACCTGCTGCAAGAAAAATAAAAACAAATGCCTCTGTGCTTGTAAAAACAAAGCAGAAAAAAGATCTACTTGCTCATTGTCCAAATGGGAATCTTCTCATGCACATCTTTTAGATATATTTTCAGAATGCCTGCTTATATGGAAAGAACATTATCACCGTGTAAGCTCTTAAATGCAATAGCATTGTTCCAAGGAGCACGCTGAAAGAGTCTGTAAGAGTGTCCCCTGTGCATCCTAGATTTACAGCTCCTCTGAGGATGGCTCTGATCTGGCAGTGGTCAGTTGGCTTTGAAGAAAAGTGTACTGCAAGTGAATCACTTTGAACCTGCACTGAGCTGAGCCCAAGGGAGGACCCATGGTCTCACCTGAGTGGAACAGGACAGTAAATCTAAAGGCTTTGCGCTGTGACATGGGGACTCCAGTCTTAATTTGTTGCCTGCAGAATCCCTGTTCCAACAGTTCTACAACTCTGGATTGGTTCCAGGGTGGCCTCAACGCTTTTACGTGCTGGCTAGGCATGGATTGTTTCCACATCAAATGAAAGGACTAAACTGGAACATCTCTGTTTTTCTCTGTCCTTCTCTCCATGCTCAGACTTTACGTTTGCAGTCCTTGTATTGCTTTTTTTAGTCGCCATTAGTGTGTTTTTAAACTTGCACATTCTTTTTTTTTCTATGCATTTTCTTTCTGAGTGTACCCTCAATCAACCGCAATTTGAAACTTCAAGGTCTTTTATTTTGCACCACTCCTTACTGATGATTGGCTTGATCTTTAGTACATATGATTGTTTCCATTTCTGCCTCTCTCAAAAGTATACCAGCTGCCAGAGTACCAATGTTTTTTGTAAGGTCATTTTTTGGTATTTCGCCTTTATTTGTCAGTCACTGTAAAAACAGATTGGGACTTGACACGCAACAGAGATCCACTGGTGGAAAGTTAAACCTCTGATTAGGGTATTGGGGGCATGATAGCTAATTTATTTACACAAAGTATCACAAAATCTGTATATGGAGCAAAACTACTGTAATGCTGTACAATAGCAGCATGTAGCCACTAAAGTGGTTGCAAAGATGAAAGTGAGAGTATGTATATGAATTGCTGCAGACACACGAGTTTGGACAGGGCAGGGTTTGGATTATGTTGAGCCCCGTATAGTATTCTCTCTGTTCTGTGCGCTAGCTATCACAACATAATTCAGAGTGCACTCACTTCATGTAATCTGGAAACAATTACAGAACCGTTATGTGCCCCACCTACAGCTAATACTTTCACTGAACAGGTGATCCCGTCATTATCTACCTTGGGTGAGGCCCGCGACAGTAATCCCCTCAGATGCAAAACCTTGGGTCCATTACTGAAGGTGTTACAGCCTCGCTTAAATAGGCTTTAGGTTTTACTTACTAGCCAGTGGGCTGTTTCATTTGACACCTCCCACAGTTTGTGGTGCAATGTTTGTTTTTTCACAGGCTTCCTAAGTGTTCCCCTCTTGGGGACCTCCAGGCTTTCTCATGTCTTTAAGGCTCTTTAGGTAAGCCGGAAAAGCAAACAAAGCCATATCTATTATATGGTGAGTGGATCTCACATTACCCTCCCATTTCAATGCAGTCGCCAGTGTGGGCCACTTTCCAAGTGACTGATATCTTCACAGGGGCCAACATGTCAAGGGATGGTGTAATTGATTGTCTTGGATATTTGAGTATGCCACTTTCCCTAGTTCAGAGACCCCCTAATGCTTCCTTTTCCAGTTATATAGCTTACTCGTGTGGTGAGGTTTTGACATATGACAGTGGAGCTTGATAGACACGTGGTCATGGTACATATTAGCACAAGGGCGCTAGAGGCCATGCTTTCCACTTTATGAGGCACAGTTATTTTAAACTTATGTTATGCTGTATTATATTATACTAAACTATAGTAAATATACTGAACTAAATATTCTAGTGCATATATATATAAACACGCAGTATATAAAGATGTTTTGCATACTTTCTGCTCTCTTTCCCATAAGACACTTTATGCAAACATGCTCATAAGTAGCCTTTGAACAAAGGATGTTATTTTATTTGAAAAAGGGCCCCTGCTGAAGCTTATCCAAACGAAAACCTCTAGGCTGAACTCATTGGTTCTCCAATGAGTTTATTGAGTCAAGCTCTCCTTGCTTCACAGAATGAGTTTTGGTAGTTGCCTGCAGGAAAGCAGTGTTTAAAGGATAACTTATCTGTTTAAGTGAGTCTATTTTATCATTTTCTCTTTAGGTTTTGGCTTTTTTTAAACATGGCTGAAAGGCAAAATCTTCTCAAGTGAACATTTCCTGCTCTTCCTTTTATGATCTTATTACTTAAACAGGAAGAGATTATTAGTATTATCTGATATTATTCAATTTACTTTCGATATTTTTCTCAGACGTTTGGAACCTGAGGCAACTGCAAGAGCCAGACTCGACAAAATAACTTGCCCTCGATGAGAAATTGAGAGCTGACAGCAGAGGTCATTTAACTTTCTTTTACGATACTTATCTGCTGTGAGATTGTATCCAAGAAACCTGCATCTGTTTTTGTTGTTAACCTTCACAAGAATGCTAGAACCGACTTTAAATTTCCCAAATACGTGTACATAGCGCAAAGCCACTGAACCACAGTCTTTATCAGAAAGATCCTGAACATAGCATGTTAATGTTACTCTGTTGTCTTGGACCGCTGCCATTTGCACTCTTGAGACGGCACTTAACATGAATTACTGGGCACAAACTGAACCGCAAAAAGGACTTCAGGAAGCAAACAGGGCACCGATAAAATAATGAGAATTCTCCATGAAAGATGGCTTCAATTTTGAAGTTAATAAATCACCAGTGTGGAAACAGTGACAAAGGTGGGTCATTTGGGCTGCATACCACTTACTGGTATTCGTCAGCTGCTCGTGTGCTCTGTCTGTGACATTGTTTGCATAAAGGCAGTTTTTTGTCGGTTTGCCATACCTCATCATTCTCACAACTCTTTGAACAAATGTTTTGTTGTGTTTTTTTCCCCCCCAGATACGCGTAGAAGTTTCAGAATGGATGGTTTGTTATCTTTGGAGCTGTTTTTATTTTTTCATGATGCTAGCGGTGAGAGTCTATATGTCAAATCAGCAGATTAACAATGCATAAATTCCAACATTGTGTACGTTTAATAGCTGGACTTCTCAGCAGCGATTGAACAGCCAATGAATGTGAGCATGAGTATACTTGTCTGATTTTGTCTGTTTGCTATTTCCTTGTGGGAATAGAAGCTTGTTGCATGTTGGGATCAGCTGGAACTCTACCTGTGTGCCTAAATAGAAGCAGAATAATCATATTAAAGAAAAATAAATGATTTTAGGATAGCTTTTTTTTGCTTGTTTTGTTCTTCAGTACAATCTATATTTTAAGAATATAGACCTTGATCACAGCATTACTACTTCCTTTCCATTTTGAACCCTTAAATTAAAGAAAACCGAAGAACACTTGATATAAATTTGTGATCTGTGAAGAATATTAATTTGTCAGGCGGATTTCTCGCGTATATTCTCAGCAGGCAACATCATGTACCTCCATTGCTAGAAGTTGGCCACAGGAATCTCTTGTCCAGTCAGTCTTTTTTTTTTTTTTTTTTTTGCCTCTGTCTGCCTCCATGGTTTGTTTAGTTGGTCAGCAGGCCAGAGCAGAGCTGTGCTGGCAGTAGACAGCTGTCAAAGCTCTTTTTATTCTGCCAGGATATCCTCTTGACTTGGCATGATGCCGACAGTCGCCATCGCATGTAGTAATCTGGCACAGGTCAGGGAGCAGCTGGATGCACGTGCCATGAATGCCCATCCACTGTTTTAAGGAGCCTGAAGTGGGCTTGCCAGAGTTAGAGCTTAAGCTTAGCTGACTAACTGTGCAGTCACTCCTTGCAGACACTGGGTCACAAAGTGTCAAACCTAACAATGCATCTTTAATGAATTAGCTTTTTCTCCACACTCATTTTCCAAGAGGTAATTTCTGAATTGTCTCTTTTAATCATGTGGAATTTAAGATGACAGTTGGGGGAAAATGTTTCTAGACAAAGCTTCCAGACTTGTTGGCCAAGTTTATTTTGGTTTCTATCCTACAAATAGTTTAGATATGGATAAAAGGATTGTACCTTTACAAACTTTCCAAATCTGACAAAAGTTTTCCGGCACCTTTCCCTCGTTCAAAGGTTAAATCAGGTGCATACTTGAACATTAATTTAAATGCTTCATTCTCAATCAATATATCATTAAATCAAGCTATAAAATGGGTTCCATCTTTTCATATTGAGGAGGTGAAAGCAGGATTTCACCAATGTGTAATCTATGCCAGATGTTAAGTTAAACCTCACTTAAATTACACGGTTAGTTATAAAATCCAGCACATGCACAGTTTCAGTCAACTCTGCACAACTAGTCAGAAGTTACTAACTATTCCTTTTCCAAGTTTCATGTCTGCCCCTTAACAGTACAGACCGGTGGCTAACATGACTGAATTCCAGCAGCAGGAATGCAGTTGACACAGACACAAGTGATTAAAGATTTTTTGACACCCTTATGCATGTATAAGCCGCTTTCTCCCATGCACAAGGCGAGGCCCTTGGTCTGTATGACCTAGAAGAAGCTAGACTGGATGACCCAGTGGTCATCCTAGGAGCCATCTGGCAACCCACGTCTTGTGTGGCTTACCCATCCCACTGCCTCACGCAATTCCTTAAGCAAGCATAAGTGTGCTTAGGAGGACTTAATCTCAGAGAAACTGGTTTGGGCCACACTGCCGACTGCCAGTGTGGATGCACCCGGCTGGCAGGTCATGGGGTTCCTTCAGTCATGTAACACTGAGACAGTGTTTCTGGCAGCATGTCCTGTCTGTCTGTTGTGTGATTAAAATCTCTGGATTGGATGTGCGCTGTCAATGAAATGTGGCCTGTATGAAGGTGTTCGTATCAGCTGGCGACTAAGTAAATGGGGGATTCTTTGGTATCACAGACTACTGGTGTTATCATGAGCGCACAACTGTAAATCTGCAATGAAAATTTTAGAAGTCATCTGGTATCGCTGGTAAGATCAGTTGTCTGCTGCATAGTGCTAAAGAAGGCATTTGCCACACTGTGAGATGCCCCTGGGTGTGTTGGGTTGGTCTGCGAGGCGAAGAGGGGAAGTGAGAGAAGCTTGAGCCTGTCTGCACTTGCACAGAGGTCACTTCTGGCCTTTTGACTGTCTGCCAGTGCAGGGGCCAGAGTCTTCCAGAAGAGGGCCTTGGCTACAGGCAGACAAGTAAGCCAGCCAGCCAGACAGGCAGCCAGCCGCATCGTCTGCAGTCTAGGTCTGGGGCTAGAGCCTGGACTAGGGCAGCTCAAGTTACCCAGACAGACTTGTTAACACTGTTTGGGTCCACTCGGCTTTCTAGCCAGGCCTCTGAGCCAAACGCGGCTGAGGTGACTTAATCTGTCATTAAACTCACATTACACCCGGACAGAGACTCGGCTCAGGGGGGCAGAGACAGCACTCACTCTCCCACTCACTGGCATGGCTGGCTGGGTTTGAACACAAAGAATACACCCCACCACCACCACCTCCTCCTCCTCTTCTCCATCCTCTTCATGCCACACACCATGGCACAGCTAGACAGCCCAGCACGGTCTAGACAAAAGCAATTTCACTTGAAGTTGAAAAGTCATTTGACTGTGTAACGGGCATCCTTGTGGATTTCGTGGTGTTTACTGGCTGCAACAATCTGCTTGTTTTCTCGTGCTATTCAGAATACTGTGGTTATCTGCAGGCAACAATCTTCCTTTTGTATTCGCAGAAATATGCAGAAATGCTATCTGAACTCTAAAAACATGTCATGTAATGTTTACGTATTGCTGCAGTGACTGGCTAATGTCTTCTATCCAGCCTGTCATTGAACAAACACCCAATGCACGAACCAAATTCCAATGTTTAGAGCAAGAAACCAAGAAAAAAAGTCAGCATTGGGAATGTGTAGTCGGTTTGTTCACCTTTTCAGAAGCGTCCATGTACTTCTACCCATATAATTCCTGAATATGATGGACACATTCCCTTAAACCTCGATTAACCACCACCGTCAAACAGAGCATGACTAAATAAGTTAATAAGTTGGGAAATTGTACTTTTATCTGTGTCATTAATAACGTGATAATCCTCAGAACTGCTGACGGTACACATTCTTCTTTGTGCTTTCTTCACTGGCTATCAGACAAACAGGAGGAGATGGCTGAACTTTGTTCAAATCGGGCAAAAAAAAATTGCTTCCATTACTTTCAGCTTGAAAATGTCAGAACCCCTAACAACCTGCAGTACCTTCAGTGGAGGTCTAAGACATCGTTTCCCTCTGCTGAGATTTGTTTTTACGTAACAGCTGGTTCTGGTTCTCCCCCAAAACCTCACCACACCCCCACCGTCAAGAGCTGCCAAAAGCCAACATATGAACTTTATAATCAACTGTTACAAAGAGCAGTGCCAAGCCGAGAAGCCACGTACTTCTCAGATAAAAGGGCTGTCTTGTTTCGTTTAGGTTTATTCTATTTTGCTTCATTTTATCTATTAGTTTACACTTTAAATAAAAGAACTGCAAAATTAAGTTTCACTCCTAATTGGCTGATTGAGAGCGGTATTTGTCTAAAAAAGAAAAACTTACCAGGTAATACTGGCTACTTTCTGCCATATGTTTGAGGGTGACGTAGTAATTGAAGTCATCTGGTGTAATGTTTGTTGAGATGAAAA
Organism: Chromis chromis; assembly: GCA_900302755.1. Lineage (NCBI taxonomy): Eukaryota > Metazoa > Chordata > Actinopteri > Pomacentridae > Chromis > Chromis chromis. The sequence goes on along the minus strand of OMNN01051469.1, from coordinate 12,001 downwards.
TGTGCAGACGGTTTGCCATAAATAGCACACAGTTTGATGCTAGTGTTGTTTGTTTTTTACGGAAAAATGCTTAGTTTGAATTTGAGTGAAGATGCTTTGCAGAAAACTGACTGAAAAAATGACTCATGTTTAAATGATTTTGTCCACGTAAATATGCTGAAACCAGGAGCTGTTATTTCTGATTACTGAACATGATAACTTTTGAATCTCTGGAGCTACTGATTACTTTACCTGACCACATTGTGTTTTTGGCTGCAGATCAAGAAGTACTTTGAGCTGGAACCGCTGGCCCGAGGAAAGCGCTGGATCCTGGAGGGCAGCACCACCGACAACCTGGAGGCCGTGAAGGAGAGCTTCGGCCAGTTTATTGGCCTGTTGGAGGACAAAGACACAGAGCCTGCAAGGATATGATGCTAATGCTGCTAATGCTGAGAGACATTAGCGGTTAACGACCACCACATCCTGCTGGTGCCCTTGCACACACACTCATGACACAAACACGTAGACACACGAAAACACAGCAGATGTTGGCCTCTTTCTTCGAGATATGTATTGTATGTTATCCTCCTTTCACCGCGGCCTCATTTGTTCCAATCGGAAGAGCGTGCACAAGCAAGTACAGCCCGACAGAGGAGAGTCACCGTTAAAGCCACCCTGAGTAAAGCAGCTTGTCAAGAAAAATCATTGAACTTTGCCAACAATGGAAATCTCATGTACCACTGTTTGGGCCATTGTGATTATTCAATGGCATTTGGGACGTATGGCATTCCTTTAATTGTCATTGGACACTAACACCCACACACACACACACACACACATAGTGGAGCCCAGGTTGTCTGTAGATATGTTTAACATCTCCACTAATTACTTTGCAGGATGTTTGGGTGGGCATGGCTGATGTTCTTTCCACTGAGAAGTACTGTATGGCCGTCAAGTGTGCTTCTCCTTTTGACTCGGTAACAACGATCGACGTTGTGTAATTGGAGTGCATAGTCCAAAGCCTCGTGTTATGTACGGTAGTTACATATCGGTGTGTCGCACCGTGTCTGCATATCTAATCTGAATAGTGTAGTCTGAGTATCTCATGGAGTATTATGTACATGCAAAGAAGCATATTGCCGTGTACCCTCCTGTGCAGCCATACACAAGTACTACTAATCATGTGACTAAGTGCTAGGTGACTTTATGGAGTCCATTTGGAGAAAGTGGGAACAAGTTTGAATGCTTTTATAAATGTGCAACTTAGGATATATTTTATAGCTCTGTATGTTAACCTCGTAGAGCTGCGTTCGGATTTTTTATATGTCATACATACATAATGTCACGATTATGAATTCAAATCATTCAAATCAAAGACCAAAAAAGAGGAAAACTGGTGATTGACTGGGCTGGACGTAGCCACAGGGTAGAGTAATGTAACGGATTTAGTTTCTCTTCATTGTTTAGCAAATGTCATGTTTGTTTTTTGTTTTTTTTACAGTATTTCTCTCTGTTGCATTTGACATAATCCCTCTCAGCATTGGCTAGTGACTGCAGTCTCCCATCAGGGTGGAATACGAACTATCAATCAGCCACAGCAACAGCTGCATCTGACAAGTCCCTGTCCGACACCCTAATGCCTTCCAACTGTCTGAAGACCCCTCCCTGTCTGCTGTTTATCGCGTACCCCTGCCCCACCTCATCCCAGCCCGTCCCGACCAGCACAGCCCCTCCACTCCCTGAACACATTACTGCTCGCTGCTCTCTGTCCCAGATGCCATCTTTCAGCCCGGTTGCCCTCATGTGGACTCCACACCTCTAAAATGTATTCGATGTGCCACAGGTGTGTGTGGTTGTCCCCAAGATGTGCTTCAGTAATGGATGATGTTCACGCCTCGTTCCCATGTGCTTTGTATTTGTGTTGTTATTCTTGATCAGTATTTTTGTCAGGTTTTTAGAGATATGATCACTTTTTGTACCTGATGTGAGAACTGAGTGGATCAGTGCATTTGTTCGCTTGAATGCAAAATAAATTTGTCGACTAGGGATTATCCCAGTGTCGGAATTTTTCATATCATTTGCTCACACAAGGGTTTTAAAACACTCACTGCAGTCGGTTCTTTTGTTTGTTTTTTCTATTCAATCATGAATTTTGTTAAAAATGCCAATTAAAGTTTTAAAAGTTAAAATTCTGTCATAGTTGTTCTTTACATTTAGACCACTTTTGGTGTAGTAAGTCTCTGAATGTTACACTGAATGCTGTAAAGTCTCTTTGCTCTACATGTGTGATCTTATAATAGGAGTATAAATGACAATATGAATATTTTCTGTATATTTTTACCCTCACAGATTAATTGTGGAACTGTGCCGCTCATGTTTGAAGCATTTGTAGAAGCAGAAATTCTGTCTGACCAGGTATGAATTTAGAGACCGGATTTCTTAAGTCTATTTTAAGTGAATATTCCGACAAGGTACTATTTATACTTCATGTATCAGTGTGAAATATGTGATGACCTGAATGTTTTCATTTGTTCCTGGAAATATTTTCTCCGCAGTGTCTCTGATTTGTGATTTAAGGTGACCTGTGGAAACCTGAGACGCTGGAAGATAATCAGGAAAACGCAGATGAGCCAGTGAAGTTTGAGCCAAAGTTTAAAAAAAAAAAAAAAAAAAAGTGGTCAAAGTGGAGCAGCTGAAGAAAGTTTTGAGTGGAAAGTTAACCGAGTGAGACAGGAGTTCCTGATAAATATACTCCTGCTACCTCTGCCTCCCCTTTTCTTCTCCTTTTGCCCTTCTTCCCTCTCTTTCAAATTAACCGTGTGGCTTTAATACAATGTGTGTCATGCAGGTTGCCCTGGCGACTCTTTGATCCTGTTTTCCAGTCTCTGCCTCTGGGGCAGACGTGCTTCTCTTCAGTCTGCTGCACACCAGCTCTGGAAGCTGCTGCAGCCCTGAGACAAACCATGGGCTGCTGCGCTCGTCTCGCTCCCCTTTTATCTTCCTGTCGCACTCACTTTCTCTCTATTTTAAGTCCTTCTTTCTCTCTCTCTCCTCTACCATTTTTTTTTTATTATTTTGCTCAGGTTCTCTCCATCTCTCTGTCTCACTCTTACTCGCTCTGCTTCCCTTTGGTCACACCAAAGCAGCAGCCCTCCTTCAGCATGGACATCCAGAGTGCCCAGGGGAAGGGAAGAGGCCACGGACCTCAGTGAAGCAGCCCTCCCTGGAGAAAGAAGAGAGACAGGGGAGCTCTCACTCTTCCACTCCTCCTTACTCTTTCTCTTTCTGTCTGTACAGTTGATTTCATTCCCCTGGAAAAAGATGCAGCCAGTCTTCTCCTCCCACACTAAACCTTTACTTGCGCTACCTGTTTAATTGTTTCCTGTCCTTGTTGGCAGCAAACCCTCAATATGACTTTCAGATAAGCTGCAAAGTTCTTCTATTTTAGCGTAATAATGCAGTTTTTTTAATCAGTCTGTGCTCACAGGTGCATTACCAAACAACAGTAACGGGCGTGATGTTTTCTGTGATGGATACCGTATCTCTGGAAACAAGCAAGTCGTAGCAAGTTGATTTGTGTAATTCAACAAAATTAACGATAATTAATGACTGCCTGGAGGGGAGGAGAGCGCTGAGAAATTCTCAAACCTATAGCAAGGCTAATTGCTGGCAGTAACATAAAGCGAACTTGTGATTGGTAACAAAAGGATGAAACATGCAAAAAGGCCATTTACTGAAGGGCTGAGGCAGACGCTGCACAGAAGCCAACTGAACTCGTGCAACAGAGTTCAAACGTGCCAACCACAAACAATCATCTGTATTATTATATCAAATCTGCAGCCTCCATCACAGTTTAGCATTTCTTGCTTCTTGGTCATTATCAGTGCGTTTTTTTGCATTTACAGCTCGGTCGCAGCGTGTACAGTACACAAACACGTTGCTCATGATTTTGTAGTATAGGAGGTAGACTGATGAAGCCATGTGGTGAGAACACATTCTCACATTTGCCAGATTTAATCATTTTCAGTGCAGCAAAAACATGACTCAGACAGTAAAGTAACATTCCTGAGTGTGTTTTCACTTACACTTTTCTTTCCCCCTGAAACAGGCAAAAGTGTTTTTTGTTTTTTTTAAAGGAATGATGTGAACCATGTCTGCTGCCTGTGTTTTAAGTAGCATCTGATGAGTAAAGGGAATGAATGATGAATCCAAAAATGCCGCCTGAAAACAACACAAAAGTAAAATATCATCAAAAGCAAAGTGCAAGACATGTCAGGTTTCTACAGTTAGCATTATTGCATCCAAAGAGCTGCAGAATTTCCTGTAAAATGGTTGAATTATGTCTCAACAGAATACAGTCAAACTATTCTGTGAAGCAGTTTAGTAATTGGAAGTGTAGTGAAAGTTAAATTGGTCCATTATGTTGAGAAACATCATTGTAAAGGCAGTTTTTTCATGTTTTGGCATGTTAAATATAATTATAAGGACCAAAGTGTGCCGCATACATTATAATGACTCACCGCAGGTATAAACAGATGCTATGAAACACAACAGAACGAACCCTGTGAGCTTTGTGAAATGCAAATGTGTGACCCGACGGGGAACCTAACTTTCGTTTACAAGGCAAACAAAAGCAGGCATGTTTTCTTAAACTCTGCAAAGAATGCCTTTTTCTCTCCGTCTTCTCCCGTCCAGTGTGTGTGGCAGCGTTCTCTGCTGATAAGACCCAGCAAGGAGGTGGAACAGATGTTGCCCTGACATCCATCTGGGCCCTGTACCCCTACTCCTGCCTCCCACAGCCGATGCTCCACGCAGGACACTCACCACTTCTCGGCCCCTCTTCACAGCGAGGGATTGATCTCCTCCTCGGGATCCTCCAGCAGTGACACAGTACAGAAACCCCGCTTTGATGCTGCTTTCACTCATGATACACGTGTGAAAGATACCAGGCGGTTATCAGACCTCAGGGTTCATTCGAGGTGTTTCCTTTTTGTTTCAACACTCTCCTGCTTCCATGACTCTTGGCCTCAAACACACACCCCTTTGAAAAACAAACATGAATGAAACGCATCAAAATGATGTAAGCTAGTGAGGAAATGTACCGTGGATGAAATAATCATTTCCAGATACGTGAGATGATTGTTCTGTTGAGTCAAACAACTGGCAGCACTGTGACATTCTGACAGGCGTCACTCCACGTGTTTTAATTTATTTAACGAAACTGGTAGTTTTGTTTATCCTGATGGTGTCAAGCTCGCGTCAGTTTTGCTTGACTTTGATGGATTAATACACAAGGAGAAGCAGCTGTGGATAAAAAGCATTTTTCAGTGGCCAGGCCCTTTTGATGGAAGACTAATGGCACTAATTTAGTTTTTTGTAAACTCTCTTAGGTTAGGATTTTTCACCAAAATCAAAAATTGTGGATAATTTGAAACAGTAAATGTATACTGATAGATATATTTATTGGTATCTGCTTTTGTCGAATGTAAAGGTTATAAGAAAGCAATGCAAAAGCCCATAATGCATGTGGTGCTGCCAAAAAGTCCAATAAAACATCTCTTGAATATTTTTATCACCTTGCAAGATGTACCCTTTTTTTAATCTTATCTTGTGAAAAAAATAAAACTTCATGTCTTAATTATGGATATATTCAGTCATCAGCAGCCTTGTGATTGAAATATTAAGTGAAATACCAGTAACTTGACAGTGTGAGTGTTTTTCTTTTCTGTTTCTTTTACACCATCTTTGTGTTTTCAGATGTGCAGCAGGAGGTTCCTCGGATCTGACGTCCCTGGCGCTGAATGTGAAAGCAGAGGAATCCCTCCTGGCGTGCATGTGATCCTGCAGGTTTGTGGTCAAACTGTAAAACTAATGAATGCCTGATAGAATCTAAACAAGTTCCTCCCCTGCCAAACGGTGAGCGAGCAAACTTTGCAGCAACATGCCACAATCGGTATTACAACGATTTGATATTCGCCTGGATTTTTCCTTCATGGTGCTTCATGAGTCACTTAAGGGTTTTTTTTTCTGAACTTGGGTTTAACCCTTAATTTGACTCACTTTTGTTATGTCTTATATGGAGATCATGGTATATAAGCACACTGGAGAATATTAAATTAGCCTGAATGTATCTGAGTAATTTAATCAAAAGTGGAAATTGAGCTTATTAGGAACCAAACCAGACAGCTGCTCCAGTCATTTCCTTCCAGTCAGGCCTATTTGGACAGAAAGGGTCACACTAGTTTAACATGACTGGTAACTCAGACTTTCTCTTTATCAATTTACATTTTATTTCTCCATCATTTGTTAATGTACAGATGCATAAACCTTCCAAAATGTCTCTATTCCTAGATCAGATCTGAGCTGCCAAAACATGTGTGATCTGAAAACTTCATCCGCTGCCTGATTTATGGAGCAGGATCTTCACAGATTCTGGGGCATAAATCTAAAATTCCCTCCTGCAATGGATCCACAGCGGGACAGTCTGAGTGAATATGAAGTTTCACAGGTGACAATAAACTTTTAAAGCTGTAGATTATCTTTTATGTACTGTAGATCTCCCAGATTCTTTTTATGGCCCCTACCCTGGAGCGATGACAAATTTTAAAACTTTTTTTAGCAAACGATCATGCAGTGTTTGCCACGTGTGAATTATCATTACTGCGAACTTAAAAAACTGTCTGATTTGATCAACTCAACAGATCATTTCTAAACTGATAAGATTTCTACTATTTTCTGCTATTCTACGATTTTAACTATGGAAGAATATGTATTCAGATCTTTTACTAAAGTAAAAGTAGCGATACCTCAAGTTAAAATTACTCTATTACATGTTAAGGACATGCATTAATATTATTAATATGAATTGTAGCTGGTTTGACTAAAACCAATTTAAATTTTTGGGCCTGAGGGAATATTTTGTACACAAAACTTTAGTCTTTAAAGTTGCAAATAACTAAATAACTACAGCTTTCAAATACAGATAGCAGAAGTAGTAGTACTAGTAAGTGCATTATTTGTCTCTGATTTGCAGTGGAACGAATTTGAAAGGTAATTCTCAAGTAAAGTACCTCAGAGTTGTTTTTAAGCATAGTACTTAAGCAAATTTGCGTTCTTTTACCACTGCTGCTTGTCTATTTATTATATATGAGTTTGAGATGAGATGGAATTCATTTGCAATCTAGAAATTTGGGGGAAAAAAAGTGTCAAATAGCTACAGCTTTCAAATAAATGTAGCAGACTGCAAAGTGCAATATTTGTCTCTGAATTGCAATATTATAAATTATAATTGAAAATTCTCAAATAAAGTACCTTAAATTGTTTTTTAGGAATAGTACTTGGGTAATTGGGCTGAGATGACATTCATGTGGTCCTTGCAGGAATCCTCGGCATGTTTGGATCAAACTCAAACTTTTGTCCTCGAAAAAATCGAGGAAACCATGCCGTGCAATTCTACTCGGGGCCTTTGTGGCCACCTAAGCGCCTCTTGTTTTTTCTGCGTGTTTGAATGCCTCGTCTGTTGGGTGACTTCCGTGGGATTCCGGCCGGCTTGTCACTCAGATTGTTTGTCCTGGGGACGAGATCTGTGTGAGTCCTGTTTCTCTTCCTCCCTGCTCGGCCCAAGTGCTGATGGAGACCCGCATCCCAGGTGGCCCACACATCAAAACAAGAGGGATCGCGGCTCTTGGTTTTCAGACAAACATCACTCACTTTCTTTGTTGTCTGAGGGACAGGGGGCACGGCGGTTTATCTCCAGAGGATCTCCCCCACTATCGCCTTCCACCAGCCCACTGCCCCATCCCACAGGAGCCGCTAAAAGCAAATGTCAGTCAAGGAGAAGGTGTTGCATTCCTTCAAAAGGTCAATTAGTGGTGGCCACTGAAGGATCTGCTGCATGTTTGTGTAAAAATACGGGAACTATTTAAGAATCATCTTTTATTATCATCCTGCAGTATCATACTAACCAAACCACACCAGCTTATTCTTCATCTGTTTAAAATACCTCCATAGGATGAGACCTCTGGCACGTTGCAGCCCATGTTTTGAAGATAACCGCCCTGCCCTTCCCACATACCTACCGCACACAGCCAGTCCAGTCCACTGTGAGTTATTATTCACAATGAGCCGCATATGAAACCTATTGCTGTCTGTGTGATGGGGGCCCAGTAGCAACTCCCAGTGTAGCAGCTCCTGACCCATCTGTGCAGGTGATTCCTGCTCTGGTTCTTCCCCTGCAGGCCTATAAGAAGCACCGTGTCTCGGGGACTTTTATGAGCATGACCTTAACATGCCCGTCTCAAGTGGTCTAGACTCAGCGCTCCGTTTACTAGAGTCCTCGTCCCACTGATGGCTATCAGACTTTTCGCTTTTTACTAGTGACTCTCTCTTGTCATAACTCTTTGAAGACGGGCCGACCATCCGTTTTGTGGACTCTGTAGAATTTACTGTCACGGCTCTGAAAAACAGGGCATAACAAAAGGGAGGGCTCCGACATGCACTGCCTCTCTCTGCAGGAGATCACATGAACATGTGCAACGTACAGCTGTGGTTTGGCTGAGGAGCTGGTGAGGCTTTCATGTAGCGCAGATGCCAGCTTTAAATTACTATCAACACCGAGTACAAGCATCAGGAAGGAGAGAGCTGGGTGAAAATCTGTTGAGGGGAGTGTTTTCTATGAGACAGGTGAATATAAATTATAGCTTTGCCCTAAATGATATCAACTTACACAGGAAAATGACATGTAGTTCAATCACTGTGTTTAATTGTAGTTTTGGGCCTCGGCCTCTAGTAACTCCTATAAATGAGCCGACGCAGTGAGCCACAAGTGATTAATCAGCCGCTAATATGTAGTAAATATTTAATAGTTAGCCTATAAATTCATCCTTTTATATATTATGGTCTGTTTGGTGTGTTGCGTGGCAGCGAGCCAAGCACTGTAGGTGGATTAGCTCATTGAATCCAAACAGTTTACGGGGAAAGCAGCTCCAGTGACGACACTATGTGGGCAGCTTGCAGCTCTCAAAATACAAACCCTGCATGTGAAAGCGAAAAAAGGAGAAAAAGTGAGTCTTTCACAGGGACAATCTAGTAAACACAGTCACTGCTCGGAGAGGGAACACCTGTGTTTTACCAAACTTTTGGCACGCAGCAGTTCGATCACTGCCGGAGCCATATTTGGTCGAGTGCAAATTTAATGTTGGCCTTAACGTGATGACGAGACGCAGCCTGACTCACGCAGGAAACTGCAAAGTCAGTCACAAATAAGATCTGAGTAAATAGGAGAAGGTGCTGGAGATGATTCAGCTCTGCTGGAGTAGCAGGCTGCAGACACAAACACGGGTTACATAGAAGGAATAAGCTTAGAACTGCAGCCAGAAATAGTGTTTAAGGTGTTGAGGATTAGGGTTAAATGTCAGCAAGGTCAAGTCAGAGACCAGTTTAGATTGGCTTAGAGACGTTAGGTGGAAGGAGCTCGCTGGACAATTGGTCAACTGGCAGCTCGAGTATTTCAATACTTTAACTCTAACCAACGTATTTCCCATCTAATGCAGTCAAAACAGACACCAGACTCCTTTTTTTCAACAAATTAATTTTGTTGAAATGCTGCATTTAAGTATAATTCCCAAATAAACTTAAATGCAGCATATCTGCAAAAAGCAGTTAAAATTTAGAGAACATTTATGACTCTAAAGCACTTTATTTTAATTTATTGTAAAAACAAATCCGTATGACAGCCCCAGTCCTCAAATTTATTAAACACATTATTTGTTTCAGCACCTTGAAAACTGATTAAGTACAAGACAAAATAAATCCTGAGCTGAAAACCAAATGTGTTGTAATAAACAGCCCTCACATGTCATCTGGGGTTTTTAATGTTTTTGATTAATTCAAGAAATATAAAATGTCTCCAGTCCAGTGTTTGGGGATCACATGGCAGCACTTCCTCTCTGTTGTTGTGAGGATTGAGCCTAAGCATCCTCTAATGGGATTAGCCAATAGGAGAAACCCAGACGAGGAAAATATATCTGTCGTCTTTACCTGCCAGATGGTAACTCACTGACCAACACCTGTGTGTCATAAGTTTATGACGCCTAAATATAATTTGCTTGTTTTCAAGAACCTTTAAATGATTCAGATCCCAGACATAGATTCAACAGTTCATCAAAATGTGAATGAATTAATTCTGTTTAGCTTTCTTATAGATGTACAAGCAAAAACCTTTAACATTGACTTTGTTTTAAAGTTGGAGTCCACAGTTTGGTTAGCATATTTAAATAATTAGCATGTGCCAGATTCATGCTTTCCGAGTCCATGTGTGCAGACCGATGCAGGCTTTGAAAGCTGACAGCGGATGTGCATGTGGCTCTATTCACACCTCAACAGGTACACGTCTGTTTGCTACACAGATGGTCACGCTGTGCCTCGTATCGAACACAGAAAGAGACACAAGGCTCTCGTGGTTGTGTCTGGAAGGCTGTCACTTTGCACTTTCTGCAGGATATAGCAGCTAGTTACAGACAGGGCTGATTCCTGGAGAACTTAGAGCATCCCGCTGTGTTTGGGCTCCACTGATGGAAAGCATGTACAAAATCTGAACGGGGCCTCGCATCCCCACACATTTCGGGATGTGGCATGTCTTAGGCTTATGTCAACACATTTGAGGTTAATATGGTTAGCCATTTGTGACACCTTTGACTGTGAATGGATGTTGGCATATGGATGTGATCAGGGCAGGACTCTAAACAAACATGTAAAGTTTGAGGCAGATAGGAGCATGTACAGGGTCGTTAGACAGCACTTCCTGTTTCATGGTGAAGCATCAAAATTCGCCCTTTGATTTTTGCTTGATTGAACTTTTCATCACTAAGGCCTGTTGTATATACTGCCCAAATTTGAGGTCTGCTGGACTTACCCCCGATCCAGAGGTAACCCCTGAAAATAACAAAAAATAACCATAAATCTCACAATTCATTCAAAATGGCGGACTTCCTCCTTCGGTGCTCGGGCCCTAATTAAAGTTTCATTGAAGTCCAGCAGTGACTACTTCATTTACAACCGTTTTAATGATAAATTATAAACCTGTGGATGCAGAGAACCATTTGTTTTCCCGGCACATGTGCAGTCAAAGTCACAAATTGTGGGCTGACGTCTACAGAGTGATTCCACATAGTCCTTCGCAGATTTGGGTGGACGGCAAAAATGACATCACGCATCCCCTCGCATAAACATGGGGACACACGGACATGGAAAACATGAATTAACTGACCTTTATCGTTCTTCTTTTCGCTTTCCCTCCCATCTTCCCTGCCCTTGCACAAACTCAAATGTGCACCGAACATGCTGGAATAATGTTCTTGTTTGTTCCCCATTTAGAGATCCAAGGCTGTGTATGAAGTCCAGACTTTTTTCTCAGCGCACACACAGAAATGACAGCTAGCAGACTGAGGGGAAATCTTCAGTGAATTTGACAACGTGTGTTGAATTAGAATCGCTGACTGTACCTTTTATATGCCCTATTTTCTTTTACAGCTCCTAAAAACATGGCTTCAAGTTCTTAATATTTTCCAAACAGTCAATATTCACGTATAGATCTGCACCAATTAAGTCGGCTTCACTAAGCTCATCTAATCTGAAGAGCTTCAGGACTGTGTAGGTTTGATTAGATTCAATTGACAGTGACCAAAAAATGACAGATTTTCATTTGAATTGGATATTTGTGATTTCTTTTTTCCATATTCAGTCTTTAATTTAATTATAACTAAACCAACCGTAGAATATTTACACTGAAATACTTGAACCGAGAGTCCATGTGTTTCTAATGGCTGCATCATTCCTTCAAATAATATTTATCATAATTCAGCCAAACAGTAGGACTGAAGGGAGCATAAAGAAAACGAACACAAAACACATGATGAGCTCAGTAAATAATACTCACTGTTAATAAATATGACGTAAAAATTAGCTCCCCAGTGATCATATTTAATGCACTATTAGTAATAATCTACTAATAATATGTATTGTT
>OMNN01051468.1:0-24440 GCA_900302755.1 Chromis chromis | reverse complement strand
GGCATGCTAATAAGCCATTCTCTATCAGATGCAATGGTTTTCCTTTTTAGGACCAAGATTTTGGTCCTAAGTTGTCCATCGGTCCTAATATGTAAGGTACTTTTACGGATTGATGTCCTAAGAAAGGTAGTAATGCAGGAACACACACACACACACACACACACACACACACACACACACACACACACACACACGGAGTGAAGCCTCCTCCTGCTTCCCCTTGCTGAGATTGATTTACCTTTGTGTCCCAGGCCTGTCGTTATCATGGGCCTCTCAGACAGGCCCGCTATGATAGCTCAGGGAAAGTGGGACGGAGGTGGCAGCAGGCGCATGATGGAGAAGAGCTTCTTATCACCGATGGAGAGATCAATCATTCTTACACTGAGAGAAAGAGGGGGAGAGAGAACGAGGCGTAGAGAGTTGCTTTGGTCTTTTTCCCCTTCCAAAGGTAAACAGTTCTGCTCCCTGTAAGATGGTTTTATAGCTTAGTGTATTTCAGCAGAAACTGACTAAAGGCCTGCGTTAAAGAGTCCTACACACTGTGTGCTCAATTATTTAGACAAGTATTTAGACCTTATCATTATGGATATGCACATTTTTCAAGTCCAAATCATTAAAACTTGTATGCTGATTGGATTTGATCATTTTCAGGTGACTTGTATTTTCGTAATGAGGGAAGGAGTGGTCTTAAGCGATGTGCGTAATTATTATGCAGCTTCGTTCACATCAGATGAAATAGGTCAAGAAGGACATTTTACGTATGTGTTATGTATGCTAGCACCCTAAAGCCTTTACATGGAGTTAATAAAATTATATGAACATGGGTTGATATTCAGAAGCACCCATTAGCTTTTTTTTTTAAGCTGTTGGTGCATCTGAAATTGAGTTGTATCTGTCGGAATTCTTTTTTATTTTTCTTCTGCAACTTCCTTTGTCCTGGAACTCCTCCTAGGCTATTAATGCAGCATTAATGACAGTTATGGTGTTTTATAGGGGCATTGTCAAGGATGTGCAGTTGAACTTTTTCTGAGCTAAAATGTCAAGGTCACGTCAAGTGTCAAAAACCTATATTTGACTATATCTCTACAAATAATTATTGTAGAATTTCGATGCTTTCATTTTTGAACAGCTCATCTCAAGGCGAGTTTTTAAAAAAAAAAATTTATTTGACCGAAGCTGTACGACCTACCAATAAAAAGATCGGTAGGGGTCAAAGTTCATGATGTCACAGTAAAACACATTTTGGCCTTTATCTTGGCAGCAAATTAAGATACAGAGCTCATACTGGTACCATTGAACAGCATTTCATATTTTCTTTCAATATGTGACCTTGACCTTTGCTCAGGGTCATAGTAAAGGTCAAGGTCAGTGGCTTTTAATTTTTTGCTAGCTATTTTGCTAAAAAGTCAACAAGCAGGGTTAATTACGTCAATCCTGTTGTGAAGGGGCATGGTCAGGGTTGTGCAGTCAACCTTTTTCAGAGCCGAAATCTCAAGGTCAAGGTCAAGGTCAGGGTCGTGTCAAGTGTAAAAATACTATATTTGGCTCTAGAACAAAGTATTGCAGAATTTAAACACTTACATTTTTGAACAGCTTATCTCAAGGGAAGTTTTAGATTTTATTTGACCGAAGCTGTATGACCTACCAGATCCACAGGGGTCAAAGTTCATGACGTCACAAGAAATAAATTTTTCCCTATAACTTGGCAACAAATTGAGATACAGTGCTCATACTGGTACCACTGAACAGCATTTAATATTTTGTGTGACATTGAAGTTAATGTTTGCTCAAGGTCATTAAAGGTCAAGGTCAGTCTTCAAGGTCAGACATTAAAAACACTTCATGTAAAGGACTACAATTTGCCAGGTTGTCGTTTTTGACAACAACAATTGCCAAATACGTATTCGCCTTGCAAATACAGGTCTTGCCTAGTTATAAATTAGATTGTTTTATTTTCAGAGCGCTCAGAACGGGGCATTTCGTGATCTGTGGGATGCAGGCAAACTCTCTCTTGTTCTGTTTTTAGAAACACTTATTCCACTCTGATTATAGTGCTTCTTGCATATCATGATCAGTCTCAGTGCAGGTAGTGTTGTGTTGAAGCCTGTATCTCCACCAGCTTGCAGACACACAAACCTGACAAGTGCAGTTTGATTTTGGCTCATCATCAGGTTAAGTCATGGAATCAACGTCACTGACAGCTGATAGGGCCTGCTGTTGTCATGAAATGATATTTAGCAGGCTTCATTGAATGGCCAATTATAAACTCAACACAACAAACTTAATTGTGAGTTTGTCATTCTTTTTCTCCCTCCAGCTCACTGCAAAAATAATAGAGTCTTCAAAATTACATACTTGGCAATTACAAAACAAGAACGACTACTGCCAGTAGGACATAAAAAACTCAAACTAGATAATAACACTTGGCAGCTACATCCACAGAGGAAGTGAACACTGATTTGGACAGCAGGAGAGAACAGGACAGACAGAGCTGGAGGCTAAACCTGTACCCTCAGCAAACATGTTCTGATACATATTCTGATTCACATAGTATACAGTGTAGCTATGTGATGCATAGTAAATGTGGAACAAATGACAAACTAAAAACCCACAGTTAGCTGACAGTCCCTACAGCAGTGGTTTCTAACCTACCAACACCAGTGACAGCTAGAATCAGCACCCTGGACAGCGCTCTTAACTTCTTGTTTTTACTTTTTGCAGCAGTGTGTACAGACTTATAGGCTCCAATGTAGAACCAAAATCACATGTATGTATTACTACATACATGTACTATTTATTTATTTATTTATTTTAAGATTTATTTTTGGCCTTTTTTGGCTTTATTTGATAGGACACTGGATAGAGTCAGAAACGGGAGAGAGTGGGGAAGGACATGCGGTAAAAGCCCGAGGTCGGAATCGAACCCGGGACAGCCGCTGTGCCTTAACACAGTTATGTCATGCGACATAACCATTAGGCTATCGGGGTGCCCCATGTACTATTTATTTAGTATGTTTTGATGAATTATGTGTACTTACGTTTACATTTTCTCAATTGAAAGAGGCACTGGTATATTTTTTTCTATCATACAGAAGTTGTAGGAGGTGGTAACTAAAAACCAATAATTGATTAATCATTAAAACAAATTCAGCACAGCAGACTAAAGCGGATTTCACCTCAGATGATATTCGCTGGTAAATCGGCTTGGTTATAGGACTGCTGTGATGCTAAACTTCATCTCCTTCTGAATACATGAGCACAAAGTGGAAGCCAATAACAGCCACAGAAGTCTCTGTCATGGTGGCCCATTGCTTGGTAAACCTCCCACAATGCTGTCTGCTTGTCAACACCAACTTGCATGTAGTGAGTAAGCCTGAGTGACTGCATCCTTGGGTTGCTATAGTAAGACACAGGAAACAAGCTGTCCTTTGTCTTCTCCTTTATCCTTTAACAACAGTTATTGGTGAACAGTCAGTATCCCTACTCTGTATAATCGTTCCTCTTTAGAATCAGTGTCTGGTTCTAACGTGTAGCTTAAATACTTCAATATTAATTTTTGTAATTATGTAGTGTTTGTGCACAGGCATAGGTGAGCAGGAGTGCTCGCGCTGCAGCGAGTGGTGGAGGAATGGATGGAGCGAGACTTACTACATTTGCACATTATAGAGGATCCAATGGTGGAGACTTGCTTGTAGGCCATTTTAAGGCAGGAAGGAATTTTTATCATGGGAAATAAACTTCAAAATATGTCATTTTGCTACACTGACGTGAGTTTTTAGGGGTTAAATCAATGGCTGTAGAGGAACTTCAATGAAGCAGAGTTGTGTTTGGTGTTTTTTTAACCTACACATAATCATAAAAGACTTCTCTAGTTGCTACAAGCTGATATTGTATTCCAAGAGCGGATATTGTATGGCATATAACAAAATTGTTGTCAGTAGGGATGCACCGAAATGAAAATTTGTGGCCGAAGCCGAATAAAATATAAACGCTTGGCCGAATACTGAATACAGAATATCGAATGCGGTTGTAAAGTTTATCACTATTTTTTTAATGGCGCATAAATAGCCTAGAATAAAATTTTAGACATGTTTTTTAAAGAAAGTAAATGTTTATTGAATATTGTGACATTTTTTAAATATTCCAGTTCAAAAAAAGCACAACAAAGTTTTTCATTTATATGAGGTGTAGAAAAGGCCACAAAGTTGCCAGTTTATAGCACTGTTGTTAATGTGCCTTGATCTCTGTTCATTGGTGATGGATGTTCATTGGATTATTACCCTTGTGGGTGGGGCCAGCTCACAAGGTGGTTGTGTTGTGAGGGACGTCACACAGCAGGAGGTTGAGTGTGGTGCGCTGGTCTGATGGTGAGCGTTAATCTTGCAGGACCTTGTCTTAAATTAAGATGTGCGTGCGTGAATGACGGGTGAGTGAGTGTTGTATTTATGTGTTCATGTGGTTGTACATGACATGTATGTATTTGTGTAGATGAGAGTTCGGAGCTAACTCGCTTTAACTGCCTGCTAACTAGCCACCTAGCTCACCTGTACCTGCCCATTGAGTGTGAATGTCATGTTTATTAATAATTATGGTTGTATATTAGTGATTTGTTTCATGTACAGTTTAGAGGGCGTTATCGCTGTACTAACTAGTTACAGTGTAGCGTTTATTGCCGATTTTAAGCGCTAATTGTCACCGGAAGTAGTACAGACCAGGCTTCACAATAAGAGCGTCACACGCTACTATTCGGCCTTGCTTTTAACTCACTCCACCGAAGGCCGAATGTGGCTTTTTTTTTGTTGCAATATTCGGCCGAATATATTCGGTTACTGAATATTCGGTGCATCCCTAATATATATATATACATATATATACCATAAAATGTCTTCTTACTGACTACTGGAAAGAAAAAATCCACTTTTACTCCACTTTGTCGATAATATTTATGCAATTTACTGCATATTTAATAGGATGATGCCTAATTAGCAGATTTAACATCACTTTTCAGAAAACTTGTAACACTAAAAAATAACTGTCTTAATGTAAGTAATTAATAGGGGAACTTTTGCGGTGATATCTATTAGTTTTTTATTCATAACTACTGATTTCCAATAGAAATGTATGGCATTTCACAATACATTGTTTTATGGCACTTATCTGGGTTGTTTTCTCCTGACTAGATCCTTGCTTTTTTCAAAATGCATTAGTACCTCATACTCTGAGCCACAAATCTCCACTTCAATATCACTTACATATACCAAACTTTCCATTTGAATTCATATCTATATTTTGAAGGTTTTTACTGAGGGGTTTGTTCATTTATCATTCATAGCCTGACTTTCTAGAACATTTAATTCCTTGAATTATGGTGAAAATTGATTTTTTTTTTCTGGCTGTTGCACCGTAATAACCAATTTATAGAGTACTAAAAATGATATCCAAAATCCCCTCTGTAAACACTAACATCAACAAAGTATCAACAACATGGAAACAGAAAAATGATATTGGCTTTACCCAATGTTCAGATTTTTGTTCGGGAAATTAATGCAAATTAGGACATTTTAGATATATAATACATAATTTGCATGTTAAAGTTTACAATATCAGAAAAATTTTAATATTATAAATCACTGTCTTATTATAAGTAGTCAACTGGGGAAATCACATGTTGATATCTGAATAAATGATACCATGTTCACCTGTAGTGTCTTCCCAAGGTAATTCCACTTATCATGGAATTGCAGATGTCAATTACATTTGTTATCTACATACAAAATTAATAATGCATTTAATTAAATATTATTTTGAGGTTTTAACTGCAGAACCAAGATTTTATGTCTTACTTACTGCACAAGTAAAATAGTTTGGTGTGCTTTTTTTTGGCTGAAAGTATGAAAAGTAAACTTTTATCCCGGTAATTTGTTTTTAAATGAATGATGTTATGTATTGCATCAGGGCCTTGATTTACACCTCCAACAACGGCCGCAAACACCCTCAGCCAGTTTTGATTTGTGCAAAGCATACACAGCCTAATTACGATTATTTACACCCAGTGTAGAATCAGAGCCTCGATTTTATGAACGCCAAGAATGAGGAACAGCTGTTTGATAGAGAGAAACTAATGATGTCATGGCCAGAGCCATCAGCGGGGAGTCCAGCACCATGGGGGCTGTCAATCAACAACAGAATGTCAGCGGCAGCAGGGCCTCTGTTTGGGGAAGGCGTTTGTCAATCATCTCTCGGGCAGTGGGGAAGCAGGTGGGCTGACCAATCAGAGGAGGTCCCAGCACAGCAGGCCCGGGACCAGGAAGTGAAGCGCCATCTGGAGTGAAGATGAGCTGTGAGTGGGCAACTGAAACAAAGTGATGACATGCTGGAGGAAAAGCTGGTGGAGTGTGCTGCTGGATATAACGAGGGCATTTGGATTCATGCTGCCTATCACACCAACTCTGTTGTTGATTCTAGTAGTCAGATGGTGCTTATTAAAGATGTGCACCGGCAGCCATTCCTCTCATATAGGGGTAGACGACCAGTGTGTGATAGCCAACTAGTATGATGGGTAGAATACTGTTACCGACATTAACAGGGTGCATGGTATCCCAATACTCGCACTGATTAGTGTAACAGCCCTTCCATCACACACACATAGCATATTTATCAGTCAAATATCATTCTCATCCCAGAGTCAGTCTATTTCCAGCTGCAGTGTCACTTAAACAACTGAAAATTTGCCAGCTCATGACATTTAAAAAATAAGAAAAAATGGTGGCGGTGAAAGCTGGCAAATTGAAAATTATGACATGATTTGGTGGAAAAGGGTGAAAAAAAAAATCTATTAAAACAAGTTCTGCATGGAAAGAGCGTTCTCCTTCCTCTTTTATGTAACAATGATCTTTAATTCCTTTGATAAGAGACAGATCAGCTGAGAGATAGGTCAGAGGAAATGGAACTGAATGGAAATCTTTGCGCTACATTTACTGAATCATCAATGTGATTAATAGCAGTTAACACCTCGTAAAAATAGAGCCGCAATTACAGCGGAAAATTAGGGGCCAGCATTACCATCATGCTAATAAGTACTGACTATAATTACATTTATCGCAGTATTGTCACAGAGATTGATAAATTCATGCTCAATCTCGTTAATCTCTCAATAACATCCAGCACCGAATTTAACAATTATCTTTTTTGTCATCCTGAATGAAATAAGGGTGAAAGGAAGAGAAAAGAGGTGAGAGATTGCGGGAGCAGGAGAAGATGGAGAGAGGCAGTGCAAGAGGAAGAAAAAAAAAAGAAAGAGAGGAGATATGCTCCTGTCCATCTCGAGTATTTTTCATCCTATTCCCAGCAGAGGGGATATAACAGATAATTACCAACTCTAAAAACTGTGTCTTTGTGTGCTGCTCTGAAAGGAGAAACTCTCCAGCACTGAAGAGATAAAGCTCAAAACAAAAGCAGCCTGAATTGGACCAGGATTAGCTTTAATGGTGGTAATTACCAGAGGGGATAACAGCTCAGTCCTCTCTGCCCATCACTGAGGCCCAGAGCAGAGGACAGCAGGAGGGGGGTGTGGGGGGAGACCTGAATCAGGGCCCATCCTTGGCTGCCTGTGTAGCTGCATGGTGGCAGTGGTTTAGCACATTCAATTGTAAAACACTTGGACGACCCATCTATGTCTGGCATCTCCTGTGCTAAAAGCCACTACTGCATCTCACCGCCCCAATAATGGCTGTGCATAAAAAAGGACGAGGCCCTCCACACTGTTGCTTCTTGAATTACAATCTGAGCTGATGGCACGGATAAGAGTGCCCTAAATTATAGCAGCGGGGGCACTGAGGCCTCTCTTTCTCTTTCTCTGTCTCTACCTCATCTTTAGTGCCGAGCAGCATCAGCAAGCCGCACTGTGTGCACTGATAAAACGTTATTATTTGGGCCATTGACAGTGATGGAGTCTGCCGCCTAAAAACAAGAGAAATTAAAATGCAACATGGTGCCACCTTATACTCACAGTGGAAGATGGGCCCCCGGAGATCGGCGGGAACAAAAGAGAGAAGCGAGAAACCGCCATGTGCAGGACATTCAGCTGCTCAGAGGGATGTAATTTATCTAGTTTTAAATCTCAGCTTCCAAACGCTAATTTGAATGCCAGCCTTCTAGCCCCCATGAGCATCACAGACTGAATTTAAATCAAACATACTGTATCATTATACAGCTGATTTTCTCCACACTCACCTGCATGTAATATTTCCTGTGTTCATATTCCCAAGTTGTGCGTGGATGTCTGACCTGTGGTGTGTTAGTTTCCTAAATCTCGGATCAATAAAGAGCAACCCACCAGACGATCAATCCGCAGGGAAGCTGGATCTATAAATATCTCATATGTCCAGCTGAGCCAGACTGTCCACACAGTGGACCACATTAACTGATCTCACAGATTCAGGATGCGTAGAATCAAATGCTCTCCCCTTGTTACTCATCTTCCCATTGATCATATCAAATGTGTGAATTGTTTCTGGATTTGTATTGAACAGATGTGTTTACTGTTTCTTTATCAGTGTCAAACAGGCGAGGAAGAGGTTCCATGAGAATCCAAGGATGTAACCGGTGATTGGTTACCTCCGTATGTTTAACGTTTAGAAATTCAGGTTAGGGTCTATACTGTAGTATGTGACTATAATGAGAAACACCCCACAGCCTGGCATATAGTCTCATTTTAATTAGCTCTTTTGAGCTTTAACAAAAAAAAGCCTTCACATGAAAGAATGGACCTGCCATTCAAAACTCCACCTGTGACAACCATGCTTCATTGGAGGCATGTCTGTCGGCTCTACAGCTCTTATCTTGGGGATGAATCAAGAGGCATCATCACATTTCTTGGTCTCCTAAAGCTCCTGGTTGACCCCCTCTGTCTGCTCTCTGTAGGATTTATCTTTTTAATCATTCCACAATAAGCCAAGAAGAGTGCCCTCGTGTTCACTTCAAATGTAAAATGGATTATTTGCAGCAACATCTCTGGTTGGTAATGCATATGGTTATGAAAGACCTTAAGTTGTGGTTTTACTGAATTCCAGAACTGATGTCGAGGACAAGATTATACCAAGGAGGTGATGCAAGATAGCTCGGCATAGCTGAGTTACATGAGTAGAGTCAGCATATGAGCCATTTGTGCAAACAAATTCCTTGAGGCTGACATCAAACGTCCAACCACATGTCTGCCTGCCCTTGTGAGGAAGTCAGAATGGAAATCCCCCTCCTCCCTCCATCCCTTCTAAATACGTTTGTGGTTAGCATCTTTTTTTTCCTCCTCTCATTCTAATCCAAGAGAAACTCTGCAGATGAAAGCAGAGTAATGTTGCTAATGTGTGCGATAGTCACAGCCACATAAACCCACCACAATAAATTAAAGACCACAGGCGTTCATCTTGGCCTCATGTGACCAAACCCCCCAGATACAAACAGACAAACAGTCACACAGTCACACATTGTCCTCCGACGCCCTCCAAACCAGAAGCAGCCAGCAGGCAGGCGCCCACATTCCCCACTCCAGACCTATCTGGCTGTGGAGATAAAACCATACTGTAAACACAACAACATTTGACTCATCTCAGTGACATGACTGGGAAGCTGAGTGATGAAGGAAACGTAATAGCTCTTCTGCACTGAAGAAAAAAAAATCTTTTAGCGACCTGTGGCTCATGCAGTGAAGTTTAAATGACTTTGATTTTTGAATGAGGAGTGGCCGAAACTCTTCTGAGTCTTACTGTAAAATGTTGCTCTTCCTTTGTGGATTTGCTTTAACATGTGCTACCATGTGAACTCTTCACACTTTCCATTATGCACATCTACGATATATATATGTACATGTAATTTACACACATGCTTTTCCTGCACACACTGACAGACAATTTATGTGCCCTCTCTCTTCGACCCGCACACACACACACATACACACACACACTTCACCCATAAAATTCAGATGTCTCCACACTCCATCCTTTGTGAGACCTTATTGTCCTGGTTATTACCCTGGGTATTGTTACAGAGAATTGGTATGCTTATCAAGGCCTGTAGTCTAAAGTTGATACGACACTGGCCTGGCAGCTTCATTAAGATTGATATCCTGCCGCAGCACACCCAGATGAGCTGATCTAGGACATGCGAGGGAGCAGCCGAGCAGAGTTAGAGAGGGAAGGACAGAAGAATGAGAGAGTGGGAAAGAGAAAGAGACTGCAGGTCCACCTCCCAAGTAGCTCAATTGCCATCTACTGAGCCACTTGAGCTCAGGAGAGAGGCCAGGCATGCATACCTCTCTTTTAAGGGGACATTCCCCTCTGTAACCTCACCCTGCCAGTCATAAATTACCTCCTTTTCACAGTGGATGCACAGAAGGCCCCTATAGCCTCTCTGCGTGCAATTAAGGCCTCAATAGGATGGTATCAAACCACCCTGACCTCAACCAACCTCTCCTATCATTGTCACCTCCTAAAAGGTCCTCACCACTTTGTCCCCAGAGTGCCACTGCTCTCAGTGCGCACAGTGCAGGCAGAATACGTTTTACTGGCTTTCGTTGTTTTAGAGTTTTATCCTGAGCAATATAAACAAGGTCAGGGGTCAACCGGACTGGAAGTTTTTCCTGGGTATGTTTGTGGGTGATTTTTACAGCTGGTTACGTACAGGCTAGTTCCCTCTACATGTGCTAAAGTCCAACTTTGTCATTTCATTAGCTCTGTGACAACACCACTGTCTCATTGAGCAGATTATTTTCATTCCAGCTGACGACCTCTCAAGCCACCCTATCATCTGGGCCACATTCACTTTGTGTAGCCAACTGGAATGAAACTTCTGCTTTATGAGAGATCCCAAGTGCTAAATTCAGCCTGTATAGGTCAGGGAAGATTGCAGTGTGTACATTAACCCAGCACGCTTGGCGTGTCTAATTTGCTGCAGTGGACAAAACAAAGGCTTTCATTGATATCTCCATATCGAGTCAACCCTGGATTCAGTGGATAGCCGTGGTTTCCACTGGCCAGACCTAATGATTTATTGCACCACTGACTAGCCTGCACACTATCTGATTGGCAAGGCTGGGGCCCATTAAAAGGCATATATTTTTAATCACTGTTTACCATGTCAATAGCAATGCTAATCACTTCAAAAGGTGTGTTAATATTCCGGTGCTGGGTGAGGAGACCTGATAAACAAGAAAGAGCCCTGTGTTGTTGTTTTATTTGTTAAATCTTCATAAAAAATGACATTGAGTCAAGCATCGCTTCTAAAGCTTTCATTTCACCTCTAAGGACCTTCATTAAAGAACGAAGCTCCAAATGCGAACCACTGAGTAAACATCTGTTATTGAAAGAGAACAACATCAAGCCAAATGTGCACCATTCTCCTTGTCATGACTCAGTTTGTCAGGTTTTAAATAGGTAAAATGCCTTTCAGGAAATGATAAGACCAACCGAGTGAGCTGAAATGAAAATTCGTTTCTACAGACACTTCCTTTAATACCCGCAATGACACTGTAATCCTTTTATTGCCAGTTGTATTAATGCAACATCATGACCTGAAAAGCTAATTTTATGTGTGTGACCCGGTGCGTCATTACTATTAAGATGCTTGCCTTTTTTCTTTTTTTTTTACGATGTTACATTTCTGGTCGCATCTTGAGGAGAATGGGATGACGTGACAGCGACTTTCATGTGCGTGTGGTGAAATGTCAACTTCTGTCAAGCCCACTGCCCGGCGCAGTGCACACAGAGTAGTATTATGGAAGTGGGGCAGTTGCAGCAGACCCCTCTGATGGCCTATAGAGTGCTCCCTATATGCACATAGAGTCATTGGGCAGATGTGACCTCGCCAGCACACAGAGGCTCTTTGTGTCCGAGGGATTTAGAGTCCCCTGGGCCTCCTGACTCTAAACATTAACAGACCCACTGCAGAAGGAGAGAGCGAGACCCTCACTGCTGACATGCAACATTAACTGGGGGCCAACTCTCTCTCCATACTTACAATATCAGGAATGACCCCGTATGTATGGATGCATGCAAAGATGCATGTGGTGGGTAGACGCAACAGCTCAGGCAGACACTAATGAGGTGAAGCCGTGTACTTAGCGAAAAATATATCAGTGATTGCACTAAGGACATATATTTATTTATATGGCTCTTCACACTTGTTTACATGCAATAAAGGCAAGGTCTCAAAGCACTCCACTTAGAGGAGTCTTGTACACACTCAGACCGTTTCATTCATTTTTATGCCGCAATCTGAGCAGAGGTCAGCATCCTCAACACAATTCAACTCATCTTCCGTGATGTGGTCTGTTGTTACCAGAATGTGTTTGGAAGACATGTCCCCTTGCCACACTGCAAAGGTTTTAAATAAAGGACCTAATTATCTGTCAAGGATTGATGTTATGAGCCTGACGTACATGAACTTATCTCAATTCTTGGTGCTTTCTTTCCTCCCCGTAATAGTGTGATTATTCACCACTGTAGTTAAAGCTGCCTCGTGATTCACTGATATTCCTCATCATTTTTGCTAATAATAATGATACACCATTTGCATAAAGGAAATGAAACAGGTTACATTTGCATATATTAAACATTTATATGTATGCGTATAATATGTTTGCTCATTTCAGGAAACTGGGCAAGATAATAGTAAGACTAAGACAGGAAATAGAAGGAGCACAAATCCACAGTAAATATTGGCCTTCTTTATCTGCCATCCCCTCAGACAGGAGGCTGTATCATTTTTCAGCAAAGAGCCCCCTGTTCTTGAGGACTAGGCCAGGCCTTGCTTTATTAAATTATCTCCCTTGCTTCGCAAATACAATTTCCTACATAAATCACTCAAATGATCCTTCAGACTGTCAGGTCCAAGAGAGTGTTTTTCTATCCTATCTGCCTCCGACCAGGTTATGCAAATCCCCACCACTGTGTGTTCGATATCTATTGAGATGCTTCAATTGTCTGCATTTGGCCCTAAATCCTTAGCTTGTCCCCATATTATTCTCCTGCCCTTGATAAAAGTGACACTAAACATCAAGCCATCACCAAGTCAGTAATCCTTTGCCAAAAAAAAAGAGCATGCCAATTTAACTAAGCCAGAAACACTGACCCTGCAACCTTGACCTTGTAAACATTACAATGGGGGAAGGCCACAGTTTGCACATTGGAGATCTACTCAGCGGAGCACTGGGAAGGGCTTATTATGGGCCCTAAGCTGGGGCCGAATTCAATCACATTGGGAATGGGCTGAACAGAGAAATCTTTACTAGGGGTCAGCTTTGTGTAAGACCCCAATACAGAAATACATAACTGTACTAAGTCAGCTAGATAGAAGTCTACATTATCTTCGTACTGCTACCTTGCCAGGAGTCTAATTCTGAAGGATAAACATCTGTAATGCATTGGCTCAACTGGGAGCCAGCTTAGAGTGACTTCAGCTTGATCCCGGCCAGCTGTTTGGGGGAACAGCTACGACCTGACCGCACTGGGGGTCTTGGTGGATGTCCTGAAAAGGGACCTCCAAAAAATCTAAAGGGACAAAGGAACCTCCTGAACAATGTTCTTGCTGATACAATGGTGGTGTGCAGGGAGGAAGGGGCAAAAGAGCACTGCCTATTCTGGGGCATGAATGACCAGCACATTCCTCTCCAGTCGCCGAGCAGTGAGCGCAGTGACCAAGAGTGACAAGTCTTTACACTGCTTTGTTGACACTCTGTGTGCTTGACCAATACATTCCCCTAGTGTTCTCTCCACCAACCCTCCCCTTTTCTCTCTTTTTGCTTCCTTCCTCCTAATTCTGCAACTGCACCTCCATTGGTTTATTTTGCTTCTGCGTGGGTAGCTCTAAGTCCACTAAGCAGTGTCATTCTGGTAATGTATTGCTTATATTCAGAATAAAACATTGAACGGTGCGGGGCGACACATGCACATAAATATACGCCGGGGTCAGGTCACCACGTAGCATTACTGACACACATTTGGAACACATGTTTGTTCTCCATACAAGCCACACATCAGCCATTTGACAAGGGAAATGGGTGAATATAACACATGGGACAGTATCAAGGGTTCACGTGGAGGACAGGGAATTACAGGCTTCCTTTCTTTCTCACACACACACACGCACACACACTCAGGAGGGATCCTTGGCCCGCTTAAAAAAAAATCCCCAAATTCCAAAGTCTTACAACCTAACATGAAAAGGCCAATCCCTTACTAAATTTAAAGTTATGACAACATGAGATAGTTGCACTGCATTTGTGAGGAATTCATCAACGGAGAGATGTGAAGTGAAGGCCTCAGAACAGCTGGAAACGAAGGGAATTGTGTTGTTAAGTTCACGGCACTGTAAAGAAGTGAAAGTTATATCTGTCTGATTAAAACTTGGGAGCGCTTCCTTGGGGGAGGCCTCGGTTTTGTCATCTACAAGCCACTGATTTTGAGAGAGAAGAAGGTGATGGTGGGGGGAGAAACAAAGCTCGACTGTGAATAGTTATGGAGCTTGTTCTGTGTGAATAGCTTATACTCCTTAATTGACTGGGTAAGGCCTGTGTTAAACCCCACCGAGCTTTCGACATCAGCAGATGCACACCTGTGACAGCACCGGCGAGAATGACGGGGCTCATTAAAAACTTGATTCAGATCTTCGGCAGGAACCCTGTTGAGTCGCTTTAAAGCAACGCGCTCATTGGAATGATAGGTGGCAAATACAGTAGCGGGGGAAAATTGGACTTGAAAAGGAATGTCTGTCTCTCCATTTTTTAAAGCCTTCCTCTTAATAACCTGCTTTCCTTTGTACTCTCAAACAAAATGGCTTCTATGGTTGTACACTGGGCCTTTGAAGGTGAGCTGTGACTGGCATACACAGATGTCTTCTTGTAGGGCCTTAATTTGACGCTTGAGCACTGCTGAAACTCCCTTATGTGTTTGTTGCCTCCTTTTTGAAAAGAGTAGACTTTCATTTGAGTTAAAGTAAACTGCATCAATTTTTCATGTACTTGTCCTAAAGATAGGCATTGCACTTTCCTACTCCAAAAGGATGATTTGCACTGTATTGTGTGAACCGCTGATATCCGACAGTGTGACTCCTGCCTATCAGTGATGGAAGTGGCTCTGGTGAAGAAGGGCTGAGGTGGTGCATGCAGGTGGCGTGGTGTACAAGCAGCGGAAATGAATTCAGCACAGCGTACAGTGTGACTCTTGTGATGAGAAATGTTCTGGTAAATTATGACACAAAGCATAATTCATGTGATAAAAAGAGGGAAATATTGCATAGATGGAGCAGATTATTGGTCTGAAGGCACATACCTCCAGGCCATGAATATCTGAACTACCTAGTGTAAGAGATAATAAGCACCATCTTAATGGTTTATGAATCTCATTTGATTTATGGTTATTAACCATAGGAGAATTATAGTGGCCCTGTATTGATGGACGGGGGGGTATTTCAGGATAGGGCTCATATGATTGAAATGGTATAGCCTGCCAGCTTACAGGCAGACATGAGAAGAAACCATGGTTGGTACACAAAAAATTCTACAATAACCTGACCCACACAATTTCATGCTCTATTCCTGACAATCTTTCAACTGGTTTAAAAGAAGAAAAAAAAAAACTTTCCTCAACTTACAAGTAGCTTCAAGCCAATCATCAGTTCTTAGATTTTTTTTTCCTTGTTGGTGATTCCAGAAGTAGAAGTAAAAGGGGGAGGGGGGGAGGAAAAAAGGGAAGGTTTTATCCAGGGGGCCGACATCATGCCCGTCCTGCGCACGCCTCCAAGCGAGCACATCCCCTTGTCGAAAACACCCCCCCTCGACTTAAAAAAAAAGAGCATCAATAAAAGAACTGCGGTGCAGATTGGAGAAGGCATGAGCAGATTTTCAATGGGATTTCAGGAGAAGGCACAAGGGGCAGAAATCTTTTGCTTTTGTCTGCCGTTCAAATGGGTCTGATGAGCCTCGAGCTGGAGGCTCTGCTTGTCATAGAGGTCCTGATCTCTTGTGAGAATTGATTTCCATCATTTGGGGGGAGCTGTACAGACTGAGGGTATATTGCTGCCTGGGAGAGCAAGATAAGGGCCAAATGAACTGAAACCAACTTACTGTACAAAAAAACCCTAAAAATGCCAAAGAGGGGTCTCTTAAGAGGGAGAAAAGACTGAAAGAAAACAAAAACAACAACAACAAAAAAAATATGTTAAGTTGTCTCACAGTCCATTCTCAAATGTTAGATTAGTTTCCAAAGACTAGGAAGCCCTGTCCTGTTGTGACGTTTCCTCTCTGCCAAGCATTTCATCTGATTATGAGTACTTTGCAATCTGCGACAGCATGATTGATGCTCCACTTTCATGAGGGGAATTTTAACAGCACCTCTTCAGCGCTCAATGCGCACCCAATTATGCGTCTGAGCTGGTAACCTTGAATTTATGTCACCATGGCAACAAAACCCCCGGTCATGCATTATGGATTATCATTGAAATTCTACACCCCTACCTAACATAATGAGAGCCCAGGACTTAATCAAATCAGCCCATTCTGTGTGACACAAAGTGAAGAAGGAGCTCTCATTGTATTGGGGTTGAGGCTGGGAGAAGCCAGCCAGCCAGGCAGGCAGGGAAGCAGGCAGGCAAGCAGGCGGGCGGGTGGCAGACTAGGCTGTGACGGCCCCAGCAGCTGCAGGGCTAGCAGTCTGATAGATGGCTCCCATATACATCAGTGAACATATAGACAGATGGCCCTCAATGCCTGGAATTTCCAACCCAGGAAGCAGCTGTTCAGCCTAACCTCTGCTGTCCGTCTCACCTTGTTGTCATGGAACATTGAGCAGAGAAGGAGAATGTGGATGGTGACATGGTGCGGAGTGTGGTAGAGCACTGTGGTGCTCCAGGGCTGGGACAGGGGAAGGGGCTCGAGTCGAGGCTGAGGCAGGGCGTGCTGAATATACATTAGGTTGCACTTTCTCATTCTGTCTGCCTCTCTCTCTCTCCCTCCTCCTAATTGTTTTTCTTGACCGTTTTCTGCGTAAGTAGTGTGAGGATCTGGATGGCACTCGAGTCCTGCCTTCATGCTCATGACCACACAAACAGAGGTGGAAGCCCAGAATTATTCAGCCCTCCTCTCGCTCTTTCTCCCTCTCTGTCTATCAGATGGATGACATAATTGTTGTAAATCACTGCACAGGATTAATGCAATCTATTTTTCATCTCCGCCCTGGCTTCTCCCGCTTCACTTCTACGGGCCCAGCCTGAGCTGTTGCATAAAATATTGATTGCTCTTGTGTATTTCTCTCATTGTATGTAAGCATTTTTATTAGCTAACAGGCAAGCAGAGGAAATCAGTGTGCCACCCCTCCTTCTCTCAGTCTCCATAAGAACTTTTAATAGCTCAGCAGATTTCTGTTCCTCCCTCTTCAGTTTCCCTGCATCATCCCTGTAGACTACTGGGAAGCCCTGAAGATTTCAGCAAGGGAATACTGGGGTTGGAATACAGGAAATACAAAAATAGGCACTTTACAAGCAATGAATGAAAAGTATAGATGCACAGGTCTATAGGATTTTTAAATTAGTTGATTAAACTCACAATCTGTTTTTAAAAAAAGACATTCATTTGAGCGAAAATGTCCAAAAACAAACATTTTTAGGGTGTCTACAAAGTATTATGACCCAGATTCACTGGTCTTAAATGTAGTAGATGCTTAACTAAGCAAATTCTGTCCGATACTAAGTCTGTGCTTTTGATGGCAGACCAATTAATCATCTGTACAGTTTTCCTACCTGGAAATACCCAGAAAAACTTTTCAAAATAGAATCTGCTGGGAGTTTAAAAATACTCCACGGCTTCAAAACTGCAAGTGCATGATTCACATTGAGGTAAAAAAAAAAAAGTTATGTTTTGGCCACAACCTTCCATCAGTGCGAGGGGCATCCTTCCACTGAGTCAATTTGTTTAGTTTTCATGAACTCTTTTGCAAAATAATCATAGTGCATTTCCTGGTAGTTTAGGAAATGCGCTATCACTAGAAAAAAAGGGAAATGCAAAGCATGCTTATTAAGTCCCTAACAACCTTTTTTTTTTTAAAAAAGCAAACAAAGTCCACTGCAAGTACTGAAGCATATCAAATTTATTCTGATCACAGCAGTGAAAAGGGACAGTTTATCAGCATCTGAATACTAATGTCCAATATTCAGGGGGAAAATGAAACAAATAAAAGTAATAGAAAACGTATATGTAAAACAAATGAGATTTCAGTAATTCATCGACACCCCAGGTCCACTGCAACTGTCTTAATACATCTGCATATTTTCAATAAACATAACAGGGGTAATAAATGTTATTTTCTGTGAAGTAAGCGCATCACAAGCCGAGGTGTCATCCGAAATGTATTTGTGATGTGCTTGATGAAGCCTGCTCATCCCTCTGTAATGATACCCCAGCCTCTCTCATGTGTTATGCATCACATCTTGTTACCATCTTTCTCTGAGCATGGCTGTCATCATGTGTCTTCTCAGGCCCCTCCGGAAGCGTCGCATCAGCTAAGGGATACATGGCGGAGGGGAGGGGTGGGGGAGTGGCATTATTAGATGCCTCTTCAACTTCTCAAACTCCAGAAGGTGTCATTCTCATCTATATTTGCTGAGGCCACCTTTTCCCCCTGCCAGACTAACTCATTACAACGCAGAAAGGAGACAGTGGAATCAGAGAAGTAGGTGTGAGAGCTGTTTGCGTGAATCCATTCTCACTATTTATTATTGATACTGTATTTTTTTGTTATTAGAACATCTCCCCTGCATTATGCATATCAGGTTCATGGAGAGTATCATCGTTATATTGTTTTACCAACCCTGATAAGTATGAGAACATTTTGGCCTCTACTTGAACCGGGTGTATGTGGAGCATATAGGAGGCACTTGGACTTTTTAGTTGTGTGAAGACGCAGATTTCTTTTAAGTATTTTAGTGTCTCAGTAGCTTTTCAGTCCATTGTGCATGCATCTTTCATGATTGCGTATCTGCAAAAAAATGAGACAGAATATCTCGCAGGATGTCCACAAGACCGTGTTGCATTTAAATCACAGTCAAATGTAAATCAGGTCAACTGGGGATGTTATCTCTGGATCACGCAAGGAAGAAAAAAAAATCACCTATGAATTATACTTCTTAAGTAGTGCATGCATAATTGAAAAAAAAAGAAGAAAAAAAACACTCATTAACTGAGGTACAAACTCAGGCCTTCCATAACAGGAGGATGTGTTCGTGTCACAAAAGCCAGTAAACAGCCAATTATTGTTTTTCTCCACAGGCTCCTTGTTGTGTGTGTTAACGTCGGTGCACCATTTAGACATACAACAGATCACACATCACTGGAAAGTTACTTTTGCACAACTTCTTCATTAATCATCAAGGCTGGATCTATATGGAAGGACTGTTACAAAACTAATGACTTTGCCTCTCTTTATAACCTTCCTCTGACAGCTATACTATTGGGTTACATGGAAAGTCACACAAGTGCAGTCCCCACTGTCTCATTTGCATAGAATTAATGATGCATGAATATGCAAATGAGCATTTTAAACAATGTTGATTACTGCCTATGTATTCATAGGCCAACAGTCACACATGTCTGACATGCCACTTCTGCATGTAATTTGCACCACAGTAAAGGGCAACTGGTACCGTCTCTCACGTAGGCTGATCATGGCTGCAGGCAGCAGTCACGACCGCTTACTCTGTGTCTCCACTGATGTTTATTTACTGGTCTAAAGCTCTCTTCTGAAATGCTACCATATCAGAGATGATGTCAACAGAGCTGAGTTAGTGCAACCAAATATAATATCTGCATTCAATCCCAAGGCTGCATAAAGATCAGCAACATGTGATGGGTTTCACACGCACTCTACATGTGTCCTCCTAGTGTAATGTAAATCCTTTATCAGTTTCCAGTGTGTATAATCCACTGCAGAAACACAGCAAAAAATGGTTTGACACACCCACACATACACACACGCTTCCCCCCCCTTTAAGACAAGATCAGTCAGGATGGGATCTTGTTTGAGACCCCAGATGTTCTCGACCTTCTGAGCCTGTGGATACATCATAGGCCGCTTTCATCCAGCTCCTGGCCTGCTGAGGCCCACAGAGGCCCGTGGAAGCCATTCAGACCAGCCCTCTTATTTGGTTAAGGGCTCTTCAGTTGTAAGCCAACAGCACTGAGAAGCCTCTGCATGTCAATTCCTCTCCCTTGTCTTCCTTTCCTCTCCTTTACCCCACCCTCGGGTCAGCCCTGTACTTAGATTGTTGCATTTCTAATATCTATATGTCCTGCTATGACTTACCACTGCCCTACAGCAACAGTCAAGAATAGGACATATCTTTAAAAGAGACAGAGAAAACTGCTTGTATATGATAGTACACGTTTATGACTATGACACATTATAACACTTAGGCACCAATCTGTCTACATTTTGAAATCGAAAACAATACAGCCAAGTCTGAAAATGGGCATTTAACTGAAAATGTGAATGAGATTGGCTGTAAGGTTTATTATGGGAGGGAATTTGCACTTTTGTGGTGTTCTTTTCCCTTTACAATCAGGGTCACAACCCCTGCTTTTACAAGGTTCCATTTCAACATGCATTACATTTTACTGTGTCAATATTTACAATCTGGTTATAACCTGCATTCACATTATATCAGTCCTTTGTCACAATACGCATTTATGGACTTAAAGCAAATGGCCTGTTTTACTTCTATATGTTGTTGTGAGGGTAACTCTAAAGTTATCAGTATTTTTATAATGCATGGGATCACAAGGTTTGCGTACAGCCCATTTCTTGCGTAGCCTGGCATCTATAAAAACAGTATTATAATCAATATACTAATGTATTTCTTCTTCTATTTTTTATTTCATTTCTGTAGGCTGACACAAAATGGTAATGAATGCTCAGGGGATGTTTACCCCATTTAGATTTCATAGAACTTGGTGTCTGCATTGATTAATGTGTGCCTAACCTATGTTTTCATTATGGGAGGAGGAGGTGGTGCGTGCGTGCGTGTGTGTGTTTGGGTTCTGTTTAGAGGCTGGTTGGGGGTTATATTTTGGGGTGGTATGATTGAAACCCCCCATGCCTCCATGTGGAGGTAATGAACCTGAAGACAAGCAGCGGCTAGCCTGAAATTTCATGCATTGAGAGAGCGTCAGGGCATACATAAGGCTGGCTTGGTCATTTGTTATCGTTAATCTTTACATTTATGGCTGCAAATATGTTATTAGGAGGCGTGTCCCGAGTATTTCACTTTGATTGGGCTGTGCTCTATGACATATTGATCAGTTGCGTTGGGGAAGGGACAGGCAGGAAGGCCAAAGTGACCGAGACCTTGACTTTGGACATCTGCAAAGGCATGACCATGAATGCCGGGCTCATTTTCAGCATCCCTGGTAATTTCCCTTTGTAGAGGAATCAAGGGCACGTAAAGCCCATCACATTTAGACCCGCCACTAGCCGACTGGGTGAGAAAGTGACAGCATACACGGAAACCAAGATGGGGTCCGGCAATGACCAGCAGTCTCCTCTGGATTACATTCCAGGAAATCCTATCCATCTTCATTCATGCATTTCAGTGCTCAGTGAAATAGTATGGTGGGGTGGACCAGATTCAGATTGGTTCTACGTGTTTGTGTGTGCCTGTATGTGTGTGTATGCATAAGTCATATCCAAGCCACCGCATCCTTCGACTTATTTCAGGCTGTCCCGTTTTGGAAAGCGCTTAACATGCATGCTCACAACCCTCCACTGGCTGCTGAATTGAGCCCTAATAAGCTGACATGATTTCTGTATTAATCATCCATGGAAATTTTTATAGGTGAGCTGCGACTTGCCAGGGGCCCCGGGTCAAAACCCAGCAGCCTTTACATTATCCAGCATACAGCTCATGTCTGCTGGCATCCAGAGACGACAGGGCCTGGATCTCAATCAATTATACAGCAGTCAGAAGCTATAACGGCACTTGCTATTTGCTAGTTCAAGCAGCAAATCCCCTACTAAAACCAACAGCCACCTATCATATGCAAAAAGAAAAATGCGCGAGTTGGTTTATAAATGCATCACGTCTAGTTCACCTATTTATGCAGTGGCATTGCTCGCACCATATCCGTCTTTGTAACTCAGAAAACAATATGCCATTAGTCATACGAATATTCAGGGATGGAAAATTTCCAATTCATGAAAAAGGTTCCATATATACATGCACTTATGCATTTGGGGGCAATGTTGTGGAACTCACTGATCAGTGTCTGATGAAGGAAACATTTCTCTCTGTCTGCAGTTAGACTAATGTGAACAGGAAAGCCATTTGGTACACGGCACCAGGTGACATCTGTGAAGATTTAGCGATCGGTGCAGAAAGACAATTGCAAATAAAATATGTGTGAATCAGCATTACTCTGCAGGCTGATGTCATCCCTGTAGTCACTAAGCTGCTTCTAGGCTGCACGCAGAATGTGCTTGGTAATTGTGGAATGTGTAAATGCTTTGTAATGCAGATACATCACTGGCACAAGTTTTTATTATTTTCTTTGTCCAAGACAGGGCCATTGCTGAATTTATCCCCACAGTCATCTTAGCGATTTCATGACCCAATTGCAAGGATTAGGATACATGTGGGTGAGATCAAAGAAGAAAAAAAAATGCACAAAAGACAGACTGTGTAGCGGTGATGTAATGAGCAGAATGTATTCCAGCCATTGTTTGGAAGTTGACAGCATACTTAGCCAATTTAAAATGAGGATTAAGGTAGGTGTTGACCCAGCTACCGAGGGACTGTAATCCCAGCCACAACTGCAAGCCATATTTTATGCTAATAAGAGTTCATTTTATTAATTCGCTATTAAAAAATGGTGATTTGTATACGTATATAAAAATAAATTATCAGGCTAAAATGTCATCAAGATTAATGGAAAGACCAACAGACATTGCATTTATGGAAATTACAGTAATACTCTTTGTAAACCGTGGTCCCAGCTAATGGATTTTATGCACCTTTATGGCAGACAGCCATGGCACCCAGAGAATAGAGATCAGGTGAAAATGCGTAGGTCATTATGCATCTGGACTCCCAACCTTCCTCTCTCCTTAGCCCAGTGCCCAGCTCTTGGTTGTAAATTAGAAGGACAAGTTGTGTGCAACGATCACTGTTTATTGCTCTGTTTAAATTCACCCTCCATTCGGAACGACATATTACGGGGTGTAGCTTTAAAAAAAAAAAAGAAAGAAAAAAAAGAAGGCATTTAATATAAATGATCTGGCGTTGATTGTGATGGATATACTATGTAGAGACACCTTGCCTTCAAGGGCATCGAGGGATAAGCTATCATTTTCTTCCTCTTACGCATGAGGGGAAGAATGACGGAGGGTCCAATGTCATCACAGTGTCTACAATAACACACTGCAACTCACGGAAACACACACAACCTGATATGCAACAACAAATTGTTTCCACAGCTTACGCGCATTATTCTGGATAGTTTGCATGGAGCGAAGCATGTGCAGAAATGAAATGGTATCTTAAACACTCTGGGGTAAAAAAAAAAGGACCCATATGTTTGAGTGAAACAGTAAACAACAGGCTCCTCACTACTCAGGTGAGTGGGTGACCTTCTGTCACATATTTTTGCTGAAGCTACTGCAAGTTTTAGTCTCAGTAGTGTTTTACCTCCTCTCACCTTTGCTGATATTTCAATAAAGAGAGCCAAAGTGACCCAGCTTTATAAACCTGTGCTCAGCATAATAAGCCTATGTTACGATTAATGAGATACCCAGGGCATTATTTGTTATCTTACATATCTTATTGATTGCATTGTCTTTCATCTTTACAGGGGCCTGCTCTCTCTCTTTCTCCATGGCTCTCTCCACCGACTCTCTTTCCACCCTCTGGCTGTCTGTTTTGCTCTCTCTCAGTCTCGCTCACTCGATCTCTCCCCTGAGTCCACTGTTCTCAGTTATATAGGAGCTGTTGAAGGTTGAATAGTCATGGCATGCAAAGTGCAAGCTTGTATAACTACGCTTCCATTACCTGCAGCACGTGTGTGCTAATAAGTCATCTTAAGTCAATGACCTGTATATATCAAGCTTCTTAGTGTAGCGCACCAGGATCACTGCCCATGCAGGTCCCCTTAACCATCTTATTTATAACAGACTTCAAAGGTTCAACTGATGCTCGATCAGGCCTCCCACTTTGAGATGTCTGGTTAAAACCAACTGGCTGCAGGGGAATTGAGAGTCACTCCCACACACACACAAATGAATATACATGAAGCATATAACAGAATGAGAAATCAAGAAAACAAACCAAATAGGAGGCAGTAATCCGATAATTCCTACAGATTGCTGTCTATTTCATTACTTAAACTCACCTATAGTGCACTCTTTTCCATT
>OMNN01051467.1:0-26964 GCA_900302755.1 Chromis chromis | reverse complement strand
TCCCTCCCTCCCTGCCTGCTTCTCAGTCAGCCTGCCTGTCCATATTAGGTAATGTTCTCTTGTTTGTGAGATTTTTCCAGATTTGTTGCTGTGTTTTTTTTTTTTTCTTTCTTTTTCTTCATTTTTTTCCCCCCCACCTCTCAATCTGCCTCTGCCTTTTCCCTACTCGTCTCAGTAGTTTTTGTACCTTCTCTGCTCCTCACCACTCTGTATGTAATCTGTCTCCTCACACATATGCTCACGGTGACCTCATTATAACAGAAACATTTCCTTCTTCCTCGTCTCTCTTTTCCTCTCCTCCCCTCGATCTGTATCTTCCCTCTTTTATGGCCTTGTTGCGGTCAGGAGCACAGCCAGACGGTGTGTGTGTGTTGGTCGTCTCATGCAACAGGAGTTTCACAAGGACTAAGCAGAGAGTTGCTGACAGCTGCAGACTCACAAAGTGTTATTTTCAAAAAGAAAATTATATTACATCAGACTGCTGCAGTTCACATTCTTTCCTTTAAACCTTTCCTCGGTCAAATCCCTAACAGGCTTTTTGTCACTGACAATGTTCAGATCTGCCCGTCACGCCACTCTGTGTTTGTTGTTGCAGTTTCTATGTGTTTTGGCTGCCTCGTCGGCCCAATCCACCGCCCCCTTAAGCATTCAAGTTTTCTGCTTCCCATGTGAACGTCATCTACGCTAATGTGCGTTTTTATGCACACGCACGCCGTGACTGGCTTCGACCTTATAACGACAAATCACTGAGTCCAGTTCAGGACAAATGTGAACAGTTTGATGAAAAGATGTAGCAGTTTGCACAAGTGTGAGTGAAATGTGTGTGTTTAGAGTACAGGCAGCAGATTCTCATGCCAGTAGGGAGCTTAAGGTGTCCTGTGATGTGAAGGAAAGCAAAATAGAAAGATTGTAAAGACAAGAGTTACTTATAAATGCAGCTGCGTGAGTTGGAAAAAATGAGAGGACGACCTACAGGGACGATAAGCACGTTTATAATCACATACAGAATTTAATGAATTGAATTGAATACACCGATCAGCCATAACATTATGACCACCTGCCTAATACTGTGTTGGTCCCCCTTATGTGGTCCAAAATGCTCTGAACCATTGGGAATGGACCAGAGGACCTCTCAGGGTGTCCTATGGGGTCTGGCACCAGGACGTTGGCAGTGGATCCTTTGGGTACTCTGCCTTGTGCAGTGGGGCCTCTGTCAATCCAACTTGTTCCACTGCATCCTGTTGATGCTTGATCAGAATGGGCTCTAGGAAGTTTGGAGGTCAAATCAACATCTTGGGCCATTGTCATGTTCCTCAAGATGTTCCTGATTGGTTGATGTTGTTGCCATGTGGTGGGGTGCATTTTCCTGCAGTGACATTTGGGATTTCCATTTGCATGAGGGAGTGTGCTTGTTCTGGGACAATGTTTATTTGGGTGTCTAAGTCTCATCAACACGGATGTTAAAATCCAAGGTTTTCCAGCAGAACACCACATAGTACCAATATGATCAATGTTATTCACTTCACCTGTCAGTGGTCACAATGTTGTGGCTGATCGGTGTAATCAAAGTAATTAATGGAGTTTCTGCTGCTGTGCCATGTGTAAATGCACACAACTCTCTTCTGCTATTTGATGCTGCAAATATTTAATAAACTCAGGGGAAAGCCTACAACAAACAGCTGGAAGCAACAAGCTAAACTTCAGCTCTTGTTAACGTCATATGAAAACCCATATTACATTAATTATTGGTGAGTCTCATTAATGGGACCTGTTCCGTTTTCATGTTAATTGGTCTGACCTAATAAGACTGTCATTGTGAATTTTCCAAAAGAAATTACAATGGTGCTCATTTGGACATTAAGCTAACACATTTAGATCCATCAGATTAACAGAAAGAAGTGCATGTCTAACAGGGGCTGTAGTATATTCAGACAATTGTAGAGGAAGCACAAAAGACAGAAGCTCGACTCTGCCAGTCAGAATTAGGATTTAAAAGTGATATAAGCTTTTCTGTCCTGATCACTCCACCTTTTATTAAATCGGAATTCCATACAAGTGTTGACACCTTCTAAACCGCTCCATCTCAAATGAACATGACTTTGCATGGCTTCAGTATTATGCTCTCTTGGCTTGTCCCAGCTGAAACATAATGAGTGATGAGTCATTCTGTCGTGGATATGTGGCATGTTTGATCATAAAACGCATTCATAATAGATCTGTGACAGCGTCTCCCCCTCTATGACACGCTCAGGAGTTATGCTATATGCTTCTTGATGTTCTGCATATGATCATTTATTCATGATATGAAGGCACAGATGAGTTTTGCTTGAGATGAGTCAAAGATGAAGTTCCAGTGGAGGAGTAATTGTATATCAGGGTTTTGTATTTTATCTCTACCTGAATGCCTTGAAAACTTCTCCATCCAGTCAATTAGGAAAACAACAAGACAAGTGTGGACCAGATTCAGATGGTTGTCTTGCTTAGCCTCAATGTCAAACAAATCACAAGATTCTAAAACATTTATGTGCAATGCTGATTTCTAACTACCTCCATTATTATTGCCTAGCTCTGTTCATTTCATGTAAAAAAAATAAATAAAAAGGAAAAAAAAGTGTCTGACTTTACATATATTAAGCTAATTATGTTACAGTTTTTGCATTACAGTACTGAGCACCATCACCATCTCCTTTGATTAAGCATCTGCAAGAAAATAAACGCCTTGAGGCTGACCCTGCAGTTACTCAATATCAACAACTTCTTATTGCTTTTTTTATGCCTCTATGAGCAACCTGGTTTACAAGTGATTGAAATGGCTATAAATGTTAAGAGGGCAGCGAGAGCAAAGAGATCTCCTTTCTAAGAAGAGCCTAGACCGTGCCTGTACTATGTCAAGAAAATCTATGCCCTGTTAATTCACCAAAATCCGTGGCCATTTATTCTTTAATTAAACGGCGAACCCAAAGAGGCTTCCCTTTCTACTTGCATTAAAAGCTTTTTATTATGCGGTCAGTCATGTTTAATTCACAGCATATTTCAGTGTCAAAAGATACATTGCACAGTCATGAAATATTGAGAAGGGCCCTAGAGGGAAAGATCTCAAGCTTGCTCTCTCAAAAAGATCAAAAAAATGAGATAACACACCAGCGCACATCCAGGGCAGCGGTGTATCTTCTTGATCCTCTTATCTCATGCTGCAACAACATATTCCATCGACAGAGCATGACCAGCGCGGATGTGAAAGGAAGTAATGCTCACAACATAATGGTCATATAGGCACCTGCACTCACAAACACACATACACTCCTGGGAGTGCATTCAGACATACAACCGGCATCGACTCTCTGCTAGTTTCTGCTAATCTTTTGGTTCAAATTACAAATCATATGTAATGGAAGTTGCCTGTGCTTGAGGGAAGTATCACAGAATGAATCTACAAAAACATGAAATCCTTCGCAATGTAGAAATAGTGAGGGGAAAAAAGGGCAGATGAGAAGGAGTTAACTGGCATCACATCGGTCACACTTGAGTCAACACAGGATAAAAAACACAAAGCTGTTGAGAATACTGTCAAAAAAGCTAGGATGCACTGATTTCACTATTGCTGCCAACAATGATGAATCCAGTACAAGTTGGGGTAGTATGCCGATACTATATACCAATTCAAAACCACAGATCATTTTAAAAAAACTCTGTGTGAAGAACTAATATAACTACTGTTTCAGCATCGACCATAGTAGCGCAATCATAAACTCAAACACATCACTCTACAAGATTTTTTGCTGCTTCATTTCAAAAAGAAAAGCAGCATGAGTCTCATTTTCAATGTCCTATTAACAAGAAAAGTCTATCTGATTTCTGCTCTGATTTAAGAGTTCTTGGAATCATTCAGACTCACTGAGTTTCATTCTTTTTTTTAACTTTGTACCCAAGACACAGAGTTTGTTGACATGCAGGCTCCACATGTGCACAGCATCATGAGCGAGGAACAGTTGGGAAGAACTGGAAAAAACAGATCTGGCTGCAAAAAGAAAAGCAACATCAGCTGACTTGGAATATTCCATCAACAAAAAAGGATGACACTGACCAAACAGATTTTTTGTCTGCAGCGTCTTGGAAGTGTTGCCACTACATGAGGCATCACGACTAATTTGTCTGACCTTTTAAATGAGCAATGAAAGGCTCTGTATGATGAGTGCAAAGTCAGATCTAAATGTCATTCAAGCAAAAAACTATTTGTAGTGCCTTTGGGGGCGTTTCACCATATGAGGAATGTTTCAAACTGCTTTCTAGCCCTTTTAAATGACTTTTTACAGTATTTGTGATGCAGATGCATGCCCCTACAAAATCTTCTGGAATTTTTTATTTTTTTTTTATTTTTATTTAGTTTAGTACATTATTCAGGTCATCTGGTGTAAATTCCTTTAATTTTCATCATCCAATATTGTGCAACCCTACACTACACATCGACATGTGTCTTCACTGTTGCATTACCAGTTGAGAAATACAACATATTAGCCATGGCTGATATTCAGTTTGTATAATAAAGGCACTATCAGTGATTCAATTCAAAATATTCCAAGTGCATGGCCAAGAAAAGGCAAGGCCAGACCATGCACACATTTTCCTCCAAACCTGAAAAATTCCACAACTGAAGTAATGAAAGAAAGAAATGTGTAATATAATTACTTATTCTAGTCATTAGAGTGTGAAAAAGGATGTTTTACTATGCTTGCTAATGCTCTACTTTCGCAAAGAAATGCATAAAAGACTTCTTAAATTGTTATTGGACATTTTTTAATGGTTTATGTAAAATTAAAAGGAATGGAATGGAACAACGGACATTTACAATTAAAATAAAGCAAAAGTTTAAAATACAATTGAATTTGTCCTTGCAGAAATAAATGCGAGTGTTGGTTTAGAAGGAGTCTTGATACGTATTTTAATACACGTCTCCCATCGTACTTCTGGGGAAATACATGAACATGTCGTTCAATGTGAAATACAACGCAGCACATTTCATTTTTTTCAGAGCTTAAAATAATCTCCTGATTAAATCCACCTCAAGAATCACATGGAGGCTGATCTGTCTGATGTGTTTTGGTGGCACGGACCGAATGATTTAAACTGGCTACGTGGCATCACACAAGCAAATCCCAATCTACATAGGCTAACCTGTTTAAATTCATAAGGTGGTTAAAGAAATTACTTTCTTGTCGCTGCTAAGTAAATTCACCAATGCTGCTTTATCCATTCTACCTCATGTAATCCCCAGAGTTGATTAATTCAAAAGATAGCTCTCTGGCAGGAGCCAATCTCCTCATGCTCTGCTCTTTTCACAAAATCAAACTGATGTAAAAGCTTATTTCCCAAAAATCTCCTCTGAAACCATGTGTGAAATTGATTTCAATCTCGACTGTGTAAATTGACAGTAAGATTCCTGGAAAGCTTCCAGGACAGATTATATCAGCCTTAACCTTAAAACCACCGAGATGTTTATGGAAGAAGAGGTGGGCAAAACCAAGCCAAACAAGATAGTGAAGTAATTTAATACGAAAGTGACGTCTGATTAACTTTACCAAATCTCCTGCTCTGGTCTGACACTATTCAAAACTAAGTGCAGCTTTTAGAAAAGGGCATGTGTTCATTGTGACAGAAGCAGGACTTTTGAAAGATTGCTGTGAAGGTCAAGAAAGCTTTTCATACAACCCCTTGTATTTTAGTCATTCCCTTTGAGCTGAATGATGTGGGAATATTTATCCACTGAGCTTTCCTAAACATAATAGAATATTTATGAAAGCTATTTCCACCTGCGTGAATAGAAATGATACTGACCTCCCGGTAATCTATCTATAGGGGTAGCAGGACCCCAGTGGGAGTTACCGTATATACGCTGTATAAGTGTGGAAGTGAGAGATGGAGG
Source organism: Chromis chromis (assembly GCA_900302755.1). Lineage (NCBI taxonomy): Eukaryota > Metazoa > Chordata > Actinopteri > Pomacentridae > Chromis > Chromis chromis. Next base: position 21,044 of record OMNN01051467.1, on the reverse strand, counting down.
TGGGTGCAGCTCAGACACATTTCTCGGTATGACTGTAATTTGCTGAGCTACTAAGCTGAAAGTGTTCAGTTATGATGTGATTTTCTTTTTCAGAAACATCTAGGTCCTAATACCATCATCAAACTTTCAGATCAACAGCGTTTTGGTCCTCAAATTCAACTCTTAAGTTTAAAATCAACAGCACTGTTTTTTTAGTTTTTTTTTAACCTTTTTTCATCCACTGTTTATCACCAGTGTACTACATAAAACCAGGACTGCTGCTAAAAAACAATCGTATCCTTTTCTGTCATTGTGGGAATTTTAAAAAGAAGCTTCAGTGTACAATAATCTAGGTACAATGTTTAGCCGACAGTATAAATGAAGCATTAAATTATTCGTATATGGCAGCCCCCAAAATGTCACAAAACCCCAAAAACCTTGATATCCAAATTCAGCATACGAGTGTGACAATAAAAAAAACATAAAAAAAAAAAAACAGATCTCCCCCTTTTAATTTCATTCTGGTTTAGCAATCTCCTGTGGTTATTCCTTGTGCCTCAGCAATTCCCCCATTCCCATATAAAATTCACCAAGCTTGTGACCTCACAGCTCATGCAAGTCAATTCAGAACTAGCTTTATCCAAAATTCATTCTCCTAGATTCCAAAGAAGTTTGCACACTCTGATTTATCTAAATTTCTATTCAAATCCAGATTCTGTTTCCAAGCCACGGTGCAGCTCAAGGAATAACAGACGTTTTACAACATCTGCGTAATGCTAGACTGCCTGCAACACACATGAGATATTTGGTTCACAAACAATCCAAAACCTTGGGGTTTGGACTGGAATCCAAAGCCCTCCGTCTCCATGTGTGTGTTGTGAAATCTTCAAGGAGACATGTCTTGCCAGCCTGCTAACCTTCGGCCAGAGATGTTCTGAATGGGAACGAGTGAAGATATTATGGAAATAAAAGTCAAACAGTCTCACTGGGGCATTTCCCCTTAATCCCAAAATTCATCACTGAACTCCCTTCGAATAATTTACATAAGCAAAGTCCAAGCGTTGGACTAAGCTCTTTCAGCTCATGCAGTACACTTATCCTCTAAAGTCATCCACTTTGGACAGAAGTCATCCGCCATGAATACAGAGACAAAACAGCTCTTGATCTTGGGAGTCAGAGGGGCTGGGGCTATTCTATCTGACCCGGCCTTGTAGAGTCTGCTGATTGTTCCAGCGGCTTTAAGTCAGCATGGCACTGGCCCCCGGGAGGTGACACACACAGTCTTCCTCAAACACCGCAAACAGGTGAGGAGACTTTATTTGGCTCTGGCCAGAGGGTGTCTGTCTTCTAATACGTAAGCAGCCACATAAGGACCCCAACATGCACAGAAGCTCTTGTATTAGCATGCACACACACACTCTCTCTCCTCTCTCTTCTGTCTGTGTTTCCAGCGTGCACGTACAAACACATGCGCACCTGGAATGAGTCAGTGCTGAAGAGGAGCAAGAGCGAGTTGAGAAGGACAAACATTCCCTCAGGTGTCTCGCTGTCGTGGCAGAAAATGGACAGCTCAAAACAATAGATTTGCACTCCTCGCATTAGATCTCATCAGAATGTTGCATCTTCAAGCAATGCAACAAATATGTCTGTGTGTTCTCAACAATAATATCTACAGGGGCAACAAACACTGGATAGAAAACAACTAAATCCTGACTTTTTTTTGTCCACGTAAGACCGTTTACTTTCATTTTTTGTGCTTTAGTTCCTCTTTGATGCTGCTGGGTAATTGACTTCCACTTAACTGGTATCATTGATTTTTTTTCATCAGAACAGTGGCTATATGATTTTTTTTCCATATATAAAAATATAAAATAAAAGTCAGGTGGACAGTGTGTTTAAATTCAGGTCATATAGCTTCTAGAAATTAACTGGTGGCATACAAATTCCTTGTTTGTGTGTTTCCCTCTGTTGAGATGTCCTTGGGCAGCCACGTATGCAGAGCTCTAGTGAATGCACACTGCGGCCTTCCGAGGGAAAAGCTCTAATTTGTGAATAAAAATATGTAAAATAGGTGACTGGCAAAACAAGAATTCACATTTTTTTTATTCACATATAGTGCTGAAAAAATACATCTAAGTAAACAAAGCATAAGCAATAGCATTCATCTGTCCTATAGTGGTCATACTGATTATGACATAATGATTTTAGCTGCAGTTTGTCATCTGAGTCTTAGTGCTATGACTGTTGTTATTATTTAAAGTGTTAATAAAGCCTTTCTAATGGCCTCGTTGACGGCTGCTCTTCAGCTGTGTGTAATCCATCAAAGAATGATGGATTAGGGAAACACATACAGAGGCATGCGTCTATGCCAAAGCACAGTCATTCGCTATTATGCATAAAGTGTAAAAGGCAACAGTGAGATTAATAATTCAGTCTTTCAATAACAGCAAACAAAATTGTTTTAAATGACAATACTTTTATTGTCGCACCATATTCCCTCACCCTCTATCACAGTGCAGCCATGTACACATTTATCATATGCACACACACGTTCCCAGCGTAATCTAACCTTAAATTGGCTATTAGCGTCACCATCAGCTCTAAGGGAGGCTCTTTTCCAAATAATCATAATTCTGCAACATAGCAGAGGGAAGCACATTGGTAGGCCTCTACTGATTATGAGAGATGTAGACATTTACATATGAAATATATTCACACACAGAGGATTTTACCCATCTGAGCATATGTTGAGGGGATTTCATCATTCCATCTATACGCCATCATACCCCCACAACACCTTAAGATACTTAAATTGCTGCTTTTGGGTTCAGCCATCTGTGTTCAACTGTGCCACAATATTGAAACCACCTGCCTATATTGTGTAGGCCGCATTCATGCCGCCATAAACAGGTTTGACCCATCAAGCCATGGACACAAGACCTCTGCAGGGGTCCTGTGGTGTCTGGCATTTGGGTTTGACAGCAGATCCATCATTTGGCATCGGATTGGGATCTGGGGAGTTGGGAGGCCAGGGTAACGCCTTGAGCTTTTTGTTGTGTTCCTCAAATCGTTCCTGAGCAGTTTTTCGTGGTGTGGCATGTTGCATTGCCCTGCTAGGAGTACTGTAGGTGGTATGTGTCAAAGTACTCTAAGGTTTGCCAGCAGACCATTGCATTCTAACAAAATGATCAATTTACCTGTCCATAGCTTTAACGGTGTGGTTGATCAGTGTAGCTATTCATGGACTATAATTATTAAATATTATTCTTAACTCTCGTCTAGTGTCACTGTCAGGTCAGCTATCCCTTGACCTGGAAATTGAACTCTAAGATTTACTGCTCACTGTAATTGTTCACCCTGTCCATTCAAAGACAGACTTCTGAATTCATTTCAGTGTAAGCATAAGCTTGTTCTTAAACCCAGCTGTTATGAGGCCTGAGCAGTCTGAGTTAAACAAATCAAATGGGTTTTAATAAACTGCAATCAACCAACCAAATGTGCTCTCCTAAGCTGCAGTGGCTAAACTGAAACAGTCCTACACACACACATGCAGACATTACACACACACACACACACACACACACACTTTGCTGACTCAGCACAAATGATGGCTGGACACACTTGCCAGAATCTGATCAATGCAACCTATAACTAATGGAAATAGGCTCCTGATAGGAATCTAATGGAGGCTCACTTAAGCAATTTATACTTAAACATGCTGTTACATGCTGTTCCTGTAAAAGCAGCACTTTTACAGGAAACACCACTTACTATAGATTCCTTTACCAATATTCCCACAGCTCACCCAGACCTACTTAAGTTGGTCGAAGAGGAAGTGAACTGCATAAATTTCTATAGAGATCATTCAGAAATCACAACCTGCAGTCATCTACAATGTTATGAATTGTATTACAATACAGTGTGCATTGTATATTTAGTGTCTGCTGAATATTTCTTACAACAAATGATTCATATTCAAGTGTGATCCACTCACCTTTGATTAGAAAAGACACACAGCCTTTAATATCAATTAAAAATCTGAACAGAAGTTGTCAACATCCAAATATTAACAAAGTCTGCAAACTACTTCTGTTGTTCCCTGACCTAAATTTTCTCTTGGAAATATAAGATTGCTTCAGTGACCTAAAAGCCAGCAGAATTCCTGTCTCAACAACTAGTGTGAACAAGTTGCACGGTGCCAAGACATAGTGTCTCTCAAAACCCACGAACAGCTTTTAATGTGGGCACTTCAGATCGACGCATTCAACTCTAAATGAAGCACGACTGTGTAACTGCATCTCCTATTTCTCATTTTAAATTTATGTAGAAAAACCCACTGACTCTGAAATAAAGCATATAAAGTTAAGGGAGCACTCAATTTCTTACAATTATTGTAGTATGGAGGCTTATAATATATGAGGTGATTGAAGTATTTATACCCGACTTCACTATGAAATTCTATGAGGCGTAATACAGACGCTACAAACAAGAATATACATATCTCCTCTCTCCGCAAACTGTGTCTTGTTATCCACAAAGTCTTGGGGAGGATGAAACCTCATTAAAGGGACAAGAGTTGCATGAGACAGCACAGAGAAGCTTTCTTAAAGCCAGACTTTGAAGTTGAAGTGCAGAGTAACACACGCACGCACGCACGCACGCACGCACGCACACAGCTTTTTTTTTAAATGTTTGCATTTGGGAACAGCATACGCTCAAACACTCACAATAGAAGCCACAAAAGCACACACATAGCAGATTGCCACACAACAACAGCAAAACAACAGCTAAATAAATGCTGCTGCCCGAGTGTCTTGGGAGCAGTGAAACAGGCTCAGCTCCTAAGACAAAAGTGGACTGGGAAAGAGAGAAGGGAGGGACGCACAGCGATAGAAGAGGAGGCAAAGGAAGTTGACAGCCTAGAATAAATGACTCAACTTCAAAACCCCTCACATCTTCCATATCCCTGCAGACATTTCACCAACCCACCCACCCAACCAAACAACCAGCCAATTGGAACAAAAGCATTGTGCTTCTCGCAGAGGCTGTTCATTAACAGCGGTTGTGTGTTTGTGGCACCCTCCACTTCAAAGCCTCATCTGATTCCTCCCACCGTCAATGAGGAAGAAAATAAGGCTTTGTCAAAGGAGAGGGACAGCTGAGCGTCATCCACATGTTTACGGCTCGGAGTAACAAGCTGACTGGCCTTGCAAATCTATAAACCCAGAGTTTGTAATGAAATGCTGACTTGAGAAATAGGATGGAGGAAGTCAGTTGATGAAAAGGAGTGTGACTTACAATGGACTCTGTCAAATGGAAGTTTATAAAGTTTATAAAAGAGAAGAGTTACAAGGGTGATTAAAGAAAGCAGACAGACAGCCAGATAGATGCTGTATTTAGATGGGCAGACATCAAGACAGACAGGAGGATTAATGAGGAACACAATTCCCACAAACGGCCATCATGCAGGGTGTTTCACTTGACATTGAGAGGATAAACAGCACCCCCTGCTGCTGAGTGTTACGGCCAGGTGTTGCGAGAACCATTACAGCCCATTGGAGACAGCTTGGAGCACAGGTGGCAAAACAAATACGGATGCTGTGCACCCCAAAATGGCCAGTCACACTTGAAGAGAATGACAACTTCATTTGTCATGTGGAGAAAAAGAGTAATGACCTTACCTTTGATTCTGTCTTCATTAGCCTGAGGTGACCTGCATATGAGGAAAATGAGGAGAAAAAATAACTTTAAAACGTGACATTCGCAACAAGTATATGTGTCATACTTAAAAGTGAAGGCCATGTAGCAGCTGGCTGAGAAAAACGACTCCTTTGGGAGCTACATACAGGCTCACAAAACCCTGAGGGGATCCATCCTATCAAACAGAATGTAGCAATCACAGATTTGGTGGCTGTTCTGTGCAAGGTTAATCCGCTGTGAATGTCAAATAATTACACAGTTAAAGTCAAATGTTAGACATTTATAGACGTTCAAGGGCAGATCTGTGTTATCACGCAAAACAATTTTGCTGGCGTGGACAGATTGCAAAGATTAAATCCTGTGTTTGAAGTAAACACGGATTGAAAAGTAGTTACACAGATGAGCACATAATCCAATCTAAACTAGTGCATAAAGTCTTCCAAGAATCGCATTTTAAAAGAAAGCATCTGTATTTATTAGGTCATGGCATTTCTCTGTCTACACACCCACTCTCTTTTCCAAAAAGCTGATATCTGCATGTGACACAAAGATGATAATCTACTTAAAAACGTCCATTTAAACAAGCATATCTGGAGCGTAAGATATAATCTGATTTTGTAACATTTCTGACTTGTCAATAATTACAACCTCTCTTTGCAGACTGTCAAACATAGAAGGAAGAATGTGCATGTGTGCGCATGCAGATGCTTGTGTTAGTGTGTTAATCCTCCCACAATGTGTATCCGTCAGGTGTGTAAATCATTTTTTAGGTGTGTTACAGCATATTTTGGGTATCAGTGACAGACAAGCTTTGGAAATATGGTTTTATCTAATTGGGTGTTTTGAAAAGATGAAGATGAAAGAGGAAGGGAAGGGATTTCTGATGACAGGGGGATTCACTGAAGAGAGAGGGGATGTGTATTGTCTCAAAAATAGAGCCTTAAGCTGCATGCCTGCTGTGTAGACAAAATAGATTTCCTGTCAGGAATCATTCTTTTTCAGATCTATACTGCTTACCTCCATTAGTGTTTACTTATACAGTAAACACTGAGGGGATTAGATTCTCCTCCGTTAGCAGTTCTCAAAGTTCAAAAAGACAAATGCGGGTCTGAATTTTAGAAATCTGCCTCGATAGAAAAGGAAGAACTTTTACAATTTTTAACTAATTTACAAAAATATTATCTGAGAAAACACTTGCTTTGAGATATGGACAGAAAAACCTTTGCTTTGTAGCAGTTACTGGTTGGATGGATGGCTTGCAAGTCATGTTCTCCAGCTTTTAACGTGATTTGTGGCAGGGTCAATCAAATTTAAAGTTGAAATTCAGCAATTTATCTTTCTTAGAAAACAGTTACAGTGAGCTATATACTGTATAGCCCAAACAATAGTTGCAAAAGCACATTTTTTGTTATCGTTTTGCACAGGCAACTAAAAATTGCGGAACTTAAAAGGACCCTGTGGAGCTTTTCCTGTAATTAAAAAAACAACCTTAGGGTTACTTTCACTACTCAATAAACTATGTCACATGTATCCTTGCAGCCTAAGACTGTGTTCAATGTATTGTGCTCCACATAAAACACATTTTTTAGATGTGCATTGTGCATTGTCTACATCCATGTTTGGAAGTTGTGAATTGCGATGCAGGCAGTGTCATGTTTCAAAATGTGCATATGTTTGCAGTGGTAAAGCTCTAAGGAAACCATTAACAACTAGTTGGATGAAAGAAATGAACATATCTTCAGTCAAAATCCCTCGTTTTAGAATTCAATCAAAACATTAACTATTATTGGAACAGTCTGCTTGGGCTTAGCCCACTGTGCAGCTCTTTCTGCAGATTACACTGCATCAGCTGCACTTCATCCAATATTGTTTGAGGTTTTATGAAAGGATTTAAATCTTTGCATTACTGTGAAAGCACAGACTACAAAGAGGCAAAGTCCTATATATGATCTCATAGGTAACATCTGCAAGCATCGCTTCTGGTGCAGTCATTAAATGAAAAAAAATTATACAGTTGCAGCATTGACATGATACACAGTTTCAGTCATGTAAATCTTTGACTTCAAATTTCACAACAGTTTCTAAAGTACTGTCTAAAGTAAAGTATTTTCTTAAATATTTTTAATTAATGTCTTTAACTTACCAAACATCAAAGCTAATAAAGAATAAAGGATTCTAATGACTTTTCCCCCCATGCGTTTTCTCCCTTTGTCAGTGGCTGGTCCTACTGAGTAGCTGAAGGGATAAGCTGAGCGGAATCATTTGTTTGAACCGTTTTGATACAAAGACACTTATCTTCTCAAGGATATCACTGTCAACTCAGCATAATCCAGCACTGAACTTTTCCATGCATTATGAACCTCGTAAACCCATTGAAAGATAATCTGTCAGCTTGTCAGGTAAAGGCAAAGTAAATACTTTGATAAAATGTGTGATGTTGATTCTGCACATTACAGAAAGAACCAAGGGGATGCATGCTGAGAGTGTTTATATCTGAAAGTATTCTTTAGCAACATCAACCAAGTTGTGCTCATACACAGCATGCATTCACAACGACGGAGGAAGCAGTGTTTTCAGTCGGTCTTTGCCAGAGATGGCTGTTGGTCTCTGTGCTCTTTTGCTGCAGACTGAAATATTCCAGCAAGTATTGGATGGATTGCCATGACATTTAGATATTCACGGTTGCTAGACAAAGAATCATACTGACTTTGGTAATCTCTTGACTTTTCTTGTAGCAAATGGATCAGTTTTGATGAGATTTAACACATGTAACTATGGACTTTTTTTTTTCTGCAGCCCAACTGGCATATCAAAGTTTTCACTTATGTTGTGAAATATCTCTACAACTACTAAATGGATTACCATTTAATGGACACCTATTGACCTCTAACACCACCCATCTTGAGATTTTGCATGTAATTCTTTATGCTAAGCTCATCACAGTATAAAAATAAATGTTTTCACCAGGCAAAATAATATAGACGTAATAATAGTGTTGCCTGTAAGGTGTCAAGATTCACTTTAACAATATGAAATGGTACCTTCAACTGGCTATGTGACAGTGCCACTACTACTACCGACAACTGTTAGTCACACCTTTGGTAGTAGGCAGTGTAAAAGACAATTGTGAAATGTGCCAAATGAAAACATCAGATATGAGTTGAAGTAAACATGTGGCTGGTGAGTAACACTGCAATTAGAAAACAAATCAAAAAGACCTGTTGTTTCGCAGGAGTGGATCAACTAAAGAAAGGCTTAAACGCAAATTAATATTGAACTTGAATTCAACAGGTGTCAAGTGTCAATAAAGCGATCTCTACACATGTTGCTCTCTTCCTGCTGTAGCAGATGGTACGCTAACTGCTGGGTTAGTGGTTTAATTGCCAGTTCCTCTTGACTGAAGCAAATTGTTGAAGAGCAAACCAAAACTGCTCCAAATACGCAGGTCACCACCTTGCATGCCTGCTTCTGAGTGTTCAAGTGAAGGAGGCAGGGGGAGCTACTGGAAAGTCAGGTTCCTTCCACATTTATTCTTTTAAAAAAGATGTTTATTAAAAATGTGGGCCACAGCAGGGAGCTTTTGAGAAGCCAAAGATCTGAAAAAGAAAGTATCCTCACATCTAATCAGAGGGTTTCTCCACTGTGCTCCAGGATCATGTCTGTCAGTCACCTGAAATATGCACATGAGCCCCTCTTGTGAATTCGGAGATGCTTGTTGTTCAATTGTAGACTTCAAATTGTCAATTCTGAAATGAAGTTTAGTGAGTTGGCTAAAAAAAAAAGAAGAAAAGAGGGAGCTCTTTTTTGCCCTCCGGGTGTTAAGAATTGCTCTGGGGAAGAGTTTGTTTATAGTTGAGAAATGACTGAGAATACGAGCACTTAATGAGCAAGAAAAAGGGAGAAAATCTCAAGTTAAGGGATGTGCATTTGGGCTGTATGAGTGCTCCTGTGTCTCTACATTGAGATTCAGAATATATGCTTTCAGTATATTTCAAGTGAATGACTCCAGCATGTATTTGTGTAATTAAATGTGCATGATTTCAATCAGTTAATGCTGCCGGTTTGTTGTGGATGCTGTTCTCTTGTCAAACTTAGCTTTAAAAATTCTAACCAGAGGTGCAAATGCAAATACCTTCACTGTTACAACCTTTTCCATGTTGAGGCCTTAATATTAAACAGCAGTAAATAGTTGTGTTGCCCTCCATGCATATTTATCTAAACCTTCGATCTTGTCTGCAAGTTATGACTGCAAGTGCAATGGTAGAGTAGATAAATTATGAATGGAACATACACCGATCAGCCACAACATTATCACCACTGACAGGTGAAGTGAATAACATTGACCATATTGGTACTATGTGGTGTTCTGCTGGAAAACCTTGGATTTTAGCATCCATGTTGATGAAAACTTAGACACCCAAATAAACATTCTCACAGAACAAGCACACTCCCTCATGCAAATGGCAATCCCAAATGTCATTGGCCTACCCCCGCAGGAAAATGCACCCCACCACATGGCAAAAACCTCAAACAATCAGGAACATCTTGAGGAACATGACAATGGCCCAAGATGTTGATTTGACCTCCAAACTTCCTAGACCCCATTCTGATCAAGCATCAACAGGATGCAGTGGAACAACTTTGAAAGAGGCCCCACTGCACAGCCAGAGCACCCAAAGGATCCACTGCCAACATCCTGGTTCCAGACCCCATAGGACACCCTGAGAGGTCCTCTTGTCCATGTCCAATGGTTCAGAGCATTTTTGACCACATAAGGGGGACCAACACAATATTAGGTAGGTGGTCATGTTATGCCTGATCAGTGTAGGAGTGCTCACCATCAATGACGTGTCTAAGGGTAGGACAAATAGCTAAATATATTCCATCCAGTGATAATCGGTAACCAGTTATATTTTCTTCTAGTCAACCATTTGTATGAGTACACTGCGAAACCTCCTCAAAATGCACTAAACCAAACATGTCTACAATGTTAATTGCATTACAACGTTTCCTGTTGCAAACGTTGTCATTCTTGTCTGCAAACGTTCTCCTATAAAGGTCTGCTTCAGTGACCGAAGCTATAAAAAGCAGTATTAAACAGTCTGGTAAACCTCACCCACCAATCCAGATATTTTAATACTTTGCTTTCCCGCCAAATCAATGAACCCTAACTGAATGTGATGAAGCCAGTAAAATATAATAAAAAAATCTCAGAGAAAATTGAAACCGTCTTCTCTTTCGTTCTCATTCAGACATCTGAGACATAGAATAATAATTATTACACTGACTATTTTAACAGCCAAATGAGGTGCGGAATGACCAGTGGCTAGACTGCTTTATATTAAGATGCAGTTAATCAGTTTTCACACTGAGCACAGATAGAGAAAATATGCAGACATATTCTTTTACAGACAATAATTACTGATAAAGGCAACAAACTTGGTAGTTTTCTTATTTAATTGGCATTTTGATAGTCAGGTTTATTTTTCACACATCACAGTTGGAAATTCTTCTTCAAACACCCAACGAAAATGATATCAAACGCGATTTTATTTTGTGAAAACTGTGATTGTTTCAGGCTGTTTCAAGTCCTTCTTTCTATGTGGAATATCTTCACAGCTCAGTGTGCTACTTGTACAAGAGAAAGAATATTCTACTATGAAATCTTTAGAAGTGATTTCCTTCGAGACTGCAGTTGAAAATGCCCTGAAAAACGCCTTGAACCAAACTGTTTGTCTGTCCCTTCTGTAAATTTAGAGTTTAGAGAACTTGCATAAGCCATTTTTTATTGTTTCCGTCACAAGCTGGTCATAGTAATCCCAGTCTGTCGTTAAATTGTGCGCAATTTATGTCAGAGAATACCTGACCAAAGTCACTGATATACAGTGATGAAGAGGATGATTCATTTTACCTCTTTGCGACCCTTTTTCAATACTGCATTTTAATTGAAGGTGTTTTTTGTTTTTTTTAAACCTGCACAAAGGGGTTGACATTTGTTCGGCTGACAGCAGACAAAGAAAGACGCTGCAAAGACAAAAGCACTTCAGATGAATACTGGCTCAGATTTCAGACGTTGAATGAAAGATGTTTTGTAGATCAAGGTCTTGCATATGCATTTGGTTTATTCTATTGATGATCTGCGAACTGAAGCTGGAGATCTAAAATTAATTCTATTCTTCCGATCTTCCCAGGGCGTCTTTCAAACAAGTAAGGGGATGCAAGTCTGTTCACGTCGTTTTTTTTTTTTTTTATCCAAGTGTTAGAAAAAGCTATTCATCATGGTAAGGTATATTCAAAAAAAGTGCAATGGTGGCCATCTCTATCTATAGACCCTTGCAATTATTATCACCCCCATTGTGGTATTTGATCATGGCATGACATTCCTCCTTTACACTTGAGAGTTTGTGGGTTGTTTAATCTTTCGTATATATTCCTCATATTCTTATTGTAAAGCAAGTTTTTGCAGAAGCACAGTGACACATATGTGGCCCATGTGACCGCATGCACGACTGCTGTTGCTCCCATGTAGCAAAGACCCTTATGTGGCTCCCCAATCAGATGATAATGAATAGAGTAATTAGCAGCGATTATTAAGTGCTTTGTGAGGCTTCACTTTGCCAATTTATCATGTGAGCATGTTCAATTTATCAGAGCCCATATGATGGTGACAGGCAGCCTCATAGAGTACAGGCTCTGGACTTAATACAGAGAAAAGGGTTACAGCAAGGGTGCAAAGTCCTCATCTATTATGTGGTCAGGATTTAGGACTTCCTATTTGTCTCCCAAATTTTACTCACTGAAGCTCACACAATCATAGCACGGGTAAACAATGTGCAAGACAAAAAAAGAACCATGTAGACCATTTTGTTTGCCAAATGAGCCTTGTTGATAGTGAAGCATACTGACACAAGCATCCAACAAAATCTCCTATTGATTCAGTCATACCTTGCTTGTCCACTGGATACACGGTTCATTACGTTACTCAAACACTCTATGAAGGCTCTGTTGGGTCCTTCTAGCCCTTGTATAATTCATGTTGAGTGTTTGCTCCTGCAAACCCCACTGAGTGTCAAGGTCGTTTTCACCCGAGCTGTGACCCAGAAGGGCTGGCTGTCCCACAGGAGAGACGGATGTTTGTTTTGGAGGGCCTGTTGTGTTTGATCAGGATGGTCGGCAGAGAACAGATAACAGGTCGCAGCGTTTCACGCAGAATTAGATTCTATTTGTGGCAGTAGCTGACGGGTGGATGGGGGGCTGCACCCATGTTTTCTTCAATTAATTATTAAATAATACTCTACATGAGGTGCTCCACTGCAAACATGTTAATAGCCAAGTTCTTTTTGACAAATAACTGAACAATACATATTCCATTGCTCCACTTTGTGTCAAACAAATAACCTCTCTCTGTGTTTGCTGTCACTCTCACCTGTTGCTTCCACCCTGGCTGGCTGTCCCTCAGCAGCATGTTGGCCACTGTCTTCCTCCTCCTCCTCTACATCTCTCTCATCATTAGCTACAGCTGTCTCTTTCTGACCCTCTCTTGCTGCTTCAGCTGCCACAGCAGCAGTGACTGAAAACTGGAAATATTCAAAACTCTTCTCTCAACTTCCCTACAGCTTTCAAGGCTTGAGTGGTAAAACCTCTCCTGAAGAACTCAGTCTAGATGACTTAGAACTAAACAATTAAAGACCCACTGCTAATAGAAATGTCTTTTTTTTCCTACATAGATTGGAAAAAATATTAAAACTTAATGTGGAAAAAAAAATTATATTCTTTTAGCAGGACCAAAAGCAGCAAGAGGAAAACTTGTGGTTTATGCACACACATTAAAAGTCAAAAGCACAAACCTGGGAGTGATTATAGACTTACATTTTATTCCTCATTCCAACAAGATCATTAAAACATCCTTTTTCAATCTCAGAAATACTGTCACATCTTTTTTAAACTAGAAAAATGTTGAAATAGTCATTCACACTTTTACCACAAGCCGCTTAGACTGTGTATCCATTGTTGCTAGATTACCTAAAAACTATAGCCTTTTAAAATTTGAAATATGGTTTCATGCATTCTTCTTATCCATGGTGTTCTTTTTACTTTAATTATTTAATTCTGTTTTTCAACTTTGCATTGTCTTAATGTTGCTATTCGGTGCTGTTATTCTTGCCAGGTGAAGCCCTTGGACTGCATGTTGTAAAGCCGAGTTAGGTTTCATTAAGTCAAATTAATTGGACAGCTAATCAGCACTATAGCTAATAAACACTGGTTGGAATGTTCAGCTTTCCCATGTGTCTTTTCTTAAATTCTAGGTTCTGTGTTTTGCTAATACCTCGTCTAGACCGTCTTTGCACCTCCTCAGATAAGACTATTTGAGTCTTTGAATCTATGCTTCAGTATTCATCTGGAGTGAGGGAGCAAACCTCTACAACCCCGCTGTATTATGGCGTTACTCTTATAGATATTCTTTCTAGCTAGGCACCTTACAGAACTTATTTGAAGAGTTAAGTCTCCAAGCTTCACAGCATTGTCTTAAGCATATAGATAGACTAACTTATGAGATGTAACTTAAATGCATCAGTTATGGACAAATTTGTGCAAAGGTGTCCATGTTAGGGATCGACAGATATGGGTTTTTTAGGGCCGATGCTGATTATTGGTAATCAAGAAAGGCCAATAACCAATGTTTGGAACCGATATGTGTTAAATGTAATGTTTTAACAGCATGTGACAGCAGTGAACTTGTCATTGATAACTAGACTTCTTCATTAATAAGGTGACTATAACTGAATATGTAAAATAGAAATAGGAGTGATTAAATTATGACGCTCTCCTCTGTTTATGTGGGATCAACTGAGATTGATCAGTTTATCTCCTGCAGTTACATCTGCTGTTCTTCTCCATTTTCTTAATCTTTCACTGTTCTATCACTTTTATTGCACATTAAAGTCCAGATCTTAAAGCATTATTGATTATTGTTTTCCAGACTGTGTTTCAGGGTAATCTGTGGTTGCCTTCTAACTTAGCGGCTAGCTGTTAGCATAGCCTTAGCCACCGTAAGAGAAGCTAATTTCCTGGTTTGTGGCAACAACTTGTGTTGCAGTCTCTGCTTGAGAGACATTTCTGATACCACAGAGTGACGAAAGACAGAGAGAGGAGGCTGCATCAGACCTGAAGTAGCGCATTTAATTTCGGCTTACAATTTACCGATAATCGGAAAAGTGCCAAATATCAGCCACAATAATTGGCCAGGCCAATAATCGGTCTAGTTTCCTCATTTGTGAAGTCCGGATTGATCCCATCTACGAATTTCTCTATGGGAAAAAGTCAAAAATAATCCTTCCTCCCGCATATATTTTGATTGAGAGTGTGCATGGAGAGTAGGACTATTCACAGATGGCTCCAGTGTCAATGTGTTTGTTACTGAAAGAGAAAGCAGGGTGAGAAGGGGCTGAACGAATCAATGTGGTTCATGCAGCTCCACAATAAAATAAGATTTTACCCGTTTTAAATAGTAAAAGAAAAAAAAATACAGAAAATCAATATGTGGTGGTCAATGTTGATCTTGTGACAGGCACCACAAATAAATCAATGTATGGGTTGACTGAATGCACCAACAGAGTGACTGATCGCTGTTATTCTTACCGCCACACCTCCTTGTTCCAAATCCAGCTCTGTTGTTTTATCTCATTTGATATCAGCCTCAGTGACCAGTGGGGAGGCAAAGGGCTCAGTTTGATGTAAATGGTGTGAATTAAAATTAAAAGTGATTTGTGGGGGTAATGATGGACTTGGCAAACTATCAGGCATGGTTGTCTGGCAGAGGCCCATCACACTAATCACTCTTCAAACTGTCCCTCAGCAGACACATTGATTGCATTAATGCCCCTTCAAGAACTTTCAGACTGACACTTTCTTATTTTAAATGTCAAAGCATTGCCTGCATTAGCAAACAAAGGAAACCTATTCTGGTTGTCAAAAGGCGCTGATCTTTTCCACTACAGAAGGAGTTGAGCAGTAGAGGACCACATGCCTAGATTTGCAGTCTTTCTTGTATAAAGCTGGCTAAAACATGAGTGTAGTGAAGAAAATGAGCACATTAGGGCATGTTATGATTTGACTTCTTTATTAGCTCAGTGGTTTTCTGTGTGCCGGGTCTGCAAGGGAGAGAATTCAGGCTGTGATCGAATGCATTTAGTTGAAGATATTCAGTGAAGCTGCAGATTGACTTAGCAGGCAGTAATTCAGTCTCTTGCTCAAGGACAGGTCGACGTGACCAAACTTAAGCTTTGTCGAGCTGCTTGCAGAGGTAGAAATGTTGCTGTAACCCCAGCTCATTATAACCGTAGCTTGCACTTTCATGTCAGGAAAATTCATCCTCAATAGCTGGAGTTGAATGTTAGCCAAACAAGAAAAATATGGAGGTGAGAATCAGGCCCAGTGGGACCGGCTGTAAATCCCTTAAATTAAATCCTGGAATATAGAGGTGATCCTTAGAATTTCAAACTTAACATACAAGTTTGGCACCTTTGAAAGGTTAAGAATAGGTGTTACCATTTGTCCTCTAGGAAGACTGTCCAACATTTGAACCTGCTCATTAATGTCTTAAATGAAGTCATTGGTCTGAATTCCCATCAAATTTGATTGGCAGAGGGATTTTAATTAAACTTAAAAGGATGCTCCTTCTTATTTAAATGTGTATTATGTCTTGTTCGCCCTAAGTCAGCCGGGATAGGCTCCAGCCCCCCAGCGACCCTAGAGAGGATAAAGCGGTGTATAGAAAAAGGACGGATGGACGGATTATGTCTTGTATGTATATAGTTATAATGATGTCACATAGCTAAGAAATATATAGGGCTGAGAGGTTAGTGTGCTGGTAAAGATAATCGATTTTTCACAATATTAAATCCTCAAAAAGGCATGAAACAGACATCAAACTGTTTCCAAATGTCCACAGTGACAAGAGCAAAAGGATGTAACCGTAAAAAAAAAGAAAAAAGAAAAATAATCTGTCTCAGTTTGCCCTGCAAGACATGCTGGTACAGTCCATACTAAACATGCTTGACCCCAATCATTTCCCTTGACTTCATCTAACACCCAGTGGTGCAAAGTTGAAGTGAAGTTTGAAGAAAGCCTCTCTGTATTGTTTTTACTTCTCTTGGGGTGAAGCTCAAATCTCTGTGCAATGAAAATTACATCAAAACAGCCACCAGTGTCTGCTGCAGAAACAGGGTAGGATCCGATAAGTCTATTTAAATATGACTCTATTACAAAGTCCTCTGAAAGAAAGGAGTGTGCATGCTAATCAGTTTTAATTAAATGTTGTGGTTTTGAAATTTAAATTTATCATCACCTCAGGAAAAAAATGGCATTAGTGCATATGTACTGGTGTAATGTGTGCATGTAAACGAACATGTAAACAATTGTTTAGCAATTTTTTAACAAGTTTAAAAAAAAAATCCACACTTCCACTTAAAGGCAGCAGCAATAGATTGTCTGACATGATTAAACTTTTTATGAAGGTATAAGAACTTTTCTTTGTACTTGAGCGTGAGTCCAAATTCCATTTACATTTTCCTTGATCCACTTCAAAGGAGGCTTTTACTTTGATGAGTCTTAAGGAGTTAAAGTTCTTAAAGTTTACTGTGATCATTTGAATCTGACTTTTCCCTTGGTCGGTGTGGAAACATTAATAATGCATCTCAAACCATCATTTTATTGCGTCTGAAGAATTTGCATATATATTGGATTATCATTAGATTATCATCATAGCATCCATCACAGCATTTATAATTCATGAGGAAAAAAGTTACAAAGTTTGCTGTGAATCACATGACACCAGTTAAGGAACATTAGAGAAATTAGGGGGTTCTGTTCTTGACAATATCAAATACAAATGATCTTGTCTGCCTTATTCACCTTAGCATTAACTATAAAGGCAACATGTGGCACTCAGATCTTTATTTTTAAATTAAGTTTAATTTTAAAATCTAGCTCTGAAAAACATTAGTACTTCAAACTTGCACAGTGGTTGTCAATGGAAATTGGAGTTTCTGTGACAGCTCGGACAGTGTGAAGGACATTGCATAATGTGGAACTCAATAGACGGCACTAAACTGAAAGTTTGAAATAGCTAAAATGTATTTAAGTACGCCTGATCAATATTCCAAGCACATTATTTGGTCAGATGAGACAACATACATTAGTTTGGCTCCGATAGAGTAGAACATGTTTGGCATGAAGGACTGCATGAGTGGGAAAGGTGTTGGGGAGATGTTTATAGATGGAACCATTAATACCTGTGGATACACCAAAACACTGGCTGACAAGATGACTCCCAGTCTCCAGAAGCTTGGCAGAATAACGATCCAAAACACACTGCCAAAATCACACAAGAGTTTCTAAAGGAGAAAAAAGTGAAAACCAAGACCTGGCAAAGCAAGTTGCAAGACCTTGGGGGTGTTTTAAAGAGAAAGGTAGTGAAACACAACACCATCAGCAGAGCAGCTGGCAAAAATTGTCTCTGAAGAATGGCAGAACATCTCTTCAGAAATGTGGTATCCTCCTTGCCAAGAAAGATTGAGTCCGTCATAAAAAATAAAGGCGGACATATGAAGTATTAAATAAATAAAAGGTT
The DNA here is from genome assembly GCA_900302755.1 of Chromis chromis. NCBI lineage: Eukaryota > Metazoa > Chordata > Actinopteri > Pomacentridae > Chromis > Chromis chromis. The sequence goes on along the minus strand of OMNN01051467.1, from coordinate 2,734 downwards.
TGAATTTCAGTAAGGGAAGGTTTACTGGCTTTGCTTTGAGTTCATACTGTGGGGCCAGTATTTTCTCTTACAGTAAATCTCAAGCTTAAGATTTTTGGCAAGAGCAAATACCCTACTGTTGAACTTAGAAGTAATGCAATTATTTAAAGGTGATACAATTTTGAATCATTTGACATTTAAGTGATATTGCACAAGGATGTACTAATTTCTGCTGTATACTGTACAAGCTTCAGGACACAGCAAAGAAACATATTTTGGGGAAACACAAAGAGGGAGATTTGTACTACTAACTCAGACTGCAGAAGATTCTTTTGAGCTATCAAACAAGGGCTGTTCCCATCTTTTATAAAGTATAACTGCATTACTTCAAGGCCACTTTGGAGAACTGCAATAGAAATGACCACATAGGTTGGAAGTAGCTTATCATGACCAGTATTTTGGAAGAGAGGAAGAGAGAAGGAAGAGAGGTGTTATTAGAACTGCAGAATCTGCATAGGGAGGAAGAGGTCAGGGTGGATAGGTGGGTCTACGAAACATTGGACTGCTATTTAATGTCCCACGATGACTATTTAATAACTCTAACTTTGTTCAACCTATCCTTTTGCTTGTCCCTGATAATGATATGTGAAATTAAGCAATTTTACTTCACTTCAAACTTCACGTAAAACCACCAGTTTTTCAGAATCACTACAAAATTCATACCAATACAAACACAGTAAGAATCAGTGTTATACTGCATCTGGCAAAACATTTGTTTTGCAGGTTTTGGAAATGCACATCAGAGGGAAGTGGCACTGTGTTGCTGCTTTCATTGAAGTTCAATATGTCTGGGAATCTCCTCTTGCAGTGTTGAATAAAGCTCAGAAGTTTCAGGTATTTTTTCTTACAGGACTGATTTTGTAAAGCCTGAAGTCAGATGGGCTGTGTTTTAGATTTCTTTTGTAAAGTCAGCTTTTGATCTGCATATGCTTGATACTCAAATGACACTTCAAAGACCCTAGAGACAGTGGTGCACATAATGCAACCAAATGCAAGACCCCATTTCAAGTCTTTCAAGACCTTTCTTTTTATTTTCTCCTCTCTCACCAACCAAGGTTTATTATAACAGCAGTGTGACAAACTGTCAGCAAACATCAAATCCACTGTGTGCTGCTGTGCAGTGTCAACAACACAGAAAGATCCACTCGACCACAATCTGTCAACCATGACGGAGGGACATCAAATAGCACAACGGCTGCCACATTCATCTCAAAAAACCTGCACACACAGGCAACTGCTTGAGCCCACCTCTCTTCCACCCACTGCTGTCCTCTCACCTTTATTCAGCCCGAGTGGCTGTTTCCCTTCTTTGCACGTCTGTCGCTGCAATCGTGATCACATGCATATACGCACATGTAAGGACGCATATGCACACGTAAGTACACCGACAACAACGACGCCAGGTTTCAACATGTCCCTGCCAGTTACAGTATCGTGCACAGTGACAGAATACTCACATCATCCCATGTGTGCGGTGTCTGTTCCTACACATGACAGCAGCCATTGTGTGCTACTGTATGAGTACTCTCTCAAATGTCAAAAGGACTGTGGCTCTGCGACAGTGAGTTAAGTACCCATGGGTGAAAGAAAGGGACATTTTATCTCCAGTGCTTTAGAGACATACTGTTCCATAAGTGTTGCACTGGCAATTGTTGCACGATTGTGGAATCAAAGACACAGGGATTTTTTTTTCATTTATCTCACCATGAAGAATTATTTCAAGTTGATGTATTTGCATATAATTTCTCAACGCAGACCGTCTTGAAGCCGAGCTGTGCAGCTTTGATGGCAACGACGTAGCCATAAACGTGTTTAAAAATAACTGTATTCCCAGTGTTGTACAGAGGCTTGATTAAAGCATTTGGATGTGAACTCCAAGGGCAAAGGTTTATGACTCTCTTAGAAGCAGCTGTTAAATGAGTAACAAAAGGACAAAGGGTTAACGTTACTAATATACACTGTTGAATCAGTAAAAGTGGACATGATGGAGTTGGTCTGCTCCGCCTATGACTTTTGTATTGAAAAATAATTAGACTTGTGTACTTACTGTCCATTAGGTGGTGAAGGGCAGTAGTGGAAATACCCCCACAAACATTAATTTAATCTTTATGTGCAGTAATGAATCATTCATAATACTGCTGGTTATTGCTCATTGCTCTATTTTTGGGGAAGGATGTGGAACTTCTAAACATTTAATGCACTTGATAAGAGGAAACTGATTTGGTATTATAACAAAAAAAAGCCCCATTCTTCACAATGTTGCCATCCTTTCTGAGGTGAAGTGATTTCATCCTGCTACAGCTGACCTGTTCTGACATGGGGAGGTGTCTATCGAGGCATAAGGGGCTTGTTATTTTCCCAGTAGGCACCTCATTAGAGTCCCCGTGACCTTTTACAATTGAGCAGACCATTAGTTGTGCAACGTTTTGAATACAGAAATCCATTCCACTGACATTTTTTTTACGGAAGAAAGGACATTCTACCAGGTTTTGAAAAAGTGCTGCCAACTTGAATATTGGTTCAGGCTCGCACAGATCAATTATGTTGCCTCTGTGGCCAGTTTCTGTTGGATATGTATGTGTATGTGTGTGTGTGTGTGTGTGTGTGTGTGTGTGTGTGTGTGTGTGTGTGTGTGTGTGTGTGTGTGTGTGTGTGTGTGTGTGTGTGTGTGTGTGTGTGTGTGTGTGTGTGTGTA
>OMNN01051466.1:36310-60496 GCA_900302755.1 Chromis chromis | reverse complement strand
TTTTCATCTGCAGTTTACTGAAACTACATAAGATCGCTTCATGATGTAAAAGATGAAACAGTAAGTATTAGAGTACTAGAGGCAGACCCTCTGAGCCCCAAGCAGGTTCTGGGCGTTTTTTGCACCCCTCACATTTCTTACTTACTGTGGGCTCATTTTCGCTGAAATATAAAGTCCTGCACCTCAACGTAAATGGCAAAACAATGGCCAGAAGTAGAGAGAACTCAGTCATGTCGTCTGTGTAAGTGTGGCACAGTTAAATGAATCGTAAAAAAGAACGAAAGTTGAATCTCTTTGATTATTTATTTAAAAAATATGAAAAAAATGTCAAGAATTTCCTTCTGTCTTATCTGATCTTATCTTGAATCCGTAGGCACAAGATTTCTAAATTCCTCAAAATGTTACGATGCTGGAAAAAAATGTGGCTCTACATACTATAGATATTTTAATACTTAGATTTTTAATTTGTTTCCACACTTATGTCCTATCTGCTCTATGTAAACACCTCCTGCAGTTCAGCCCAGGACAGCTGAAAAGTACAATTATTGTAACATGACTGTTGGTTGCAACTGAGTTATTTATAGCTTCATGACTGCGCTTCCAACAGAATGGCACATCACAAGTGAGTGGCTCAAGGAGAGTTTTTTTTTAATGTTTTGCCCATTTCTGGCTATAATAAATGGTGTATTTTAGTGATTTTCTTTTCCCAAACAGAGAACATGCCTTTTCAAACTCACCAGTGGTTTTGGGGGTTCAGAGGGTTAATGGTAGATGGGAATACATAGATTAGAAGATCATTTTAACACATACAAACACAAAGATGTTTGTCCTTCCCCACTCTCTCCAGTTTCCGACTCTATCCACTGTCCTGTCCAATAAAGGCAAAAAGCCAAAAAGAAATAAATCTTTAAAATGTTTCCTGTTTTAAATCAAGAAATATCTGATCAAAGAATAGGTTAATATGACCCCAATAATCAGCATTAGAAGTCAGTTTTCAATAGTTAACACTTTTTAAAAAACTTAATGTGCATATTTGCAACAGCACAGATATTATTATTAACACAAATATACGGACACACAACGTTACAACGGCACTACTAAGGTCCCTTTGCAGTATGACGATATAATTTCATCTGTCTCGTTATTGATTCAAACACCCTCTCCAGCACCCCCATCCACCTAATCTCCCCCTCCTCCAACACCTCCCCCAACCTCAATTGCTCCATCCCTCCATCCATCCTCCCCTCTTTCTCCCCTGGTGACTACCTCACCCCCCAGGCATGGCAGCTGTGTTCTCCTGTAGGCATTACATCACTGCAAGAGCAGCCTTGTTACTGATCCCCTGACAACCAGCGCTATCAACACACACACACACCAATACGCATGCACATACACAAATACACACACTTGTGCACAGGCGCATATGCTTGTATTTACGTGCATCGGAGCAAATAACAGTCTACCCTGTCCCTAACCCTCGTAGCGATGTCCTCTCCGTCTTCCTCTCACCTTTGCACCGTTCATCCTGCTCACATGTGGGTGCACACACACACACACACACACACACACACACACAACAGCTAAGCTCACACACACATTAAGTCACAGTCTTCATCACCCTAACCTGCCCTATCCAGAGAATGACGTCTCCCTTTCCTGTGATATCTTGACAGATGATCCGCGGTGTAGGATGACACTCCTGTTGCTGCCTGTCTCAGCGGGGAGGGAGGGGGCCGCATGCTCTGATGAAATACATTTAAAAAAAGGATTTACATTAACATGTCAGTGCAAGTTTAGCTGGATGAGCATTTTCTTAAGAAGTGTACCGGGTTTTCCAGAATTATTGTTTGCATTGATCATGTCTGGCTGAGATAAAGGGGTAAAATAGGCTCATTGGTTTCTTAAAAACTGTAGATCAGAACCATAAATGTGTCACCAGGGCTGCGGCCCCAAATAAGCATATATATTAATGCACATACATATTAGAGCTGGCATCATTCGTCCATTAATTGATTAGTTATTTAACGTAATATTAATCTATTAATAATTTAAGTAATTTTTCTACCAAAAAAGTTAAATACCGAGGTCTCAGCGGTGAGGCAGCGGTGCCTTTCTTTGTCTTATGTGAGCAAATAGAATATAATGTAGTTTGAATAAATCTAAAATAAGCAAATTAAAGATTTTTAAAGACATTTTATAAACCAAATAAACCATCAATGAATTGGAAAAGTTGACAATCATTAGCCAAAATATATATACATATCAAATTATGTCCTTTTTATGATCATGATAATATATACATAGTTTTACATTTTAGAAATGGTAAAAGAAAGTTGTTATTTTTAACATTTAACTTTATTGCACTAGCTCTGCTATTTAGGAGGCTTATGAAAAGGTTTATCAGGTCACAACAGTCAATTATATATAAAGAGAGCCATTCACAAATCACAAATTAGTTTCAGAAATTTCTCTTCTTTTCTGAATACATGAAATCAGAAAAGGGCAATGAGTCTACTAAGAAAAATATAAGTAGCGATAAAAGATATATTTAACTAGAAATAAAAGTGGGTAACAAGATCCAAATATTAGGTAAACAATGTACTAAATGTATAATATTACATGTACATAAAACTAACAAGCAACATTTAAAGGTTTTAGAACTGGTACATCTTGACAAATAAATAAATAAAAATGCATAATAGCAGTAGTTTGAATTCAAACAGGTCTTTACCTGCTCTCTGCAGTTGTCTGCTACACAACTTAACATGACGTTTTACTCATTTTAATCAAAACAACATCCACATCTCTTGTGGCTTCAGGCTTGGAAATGCAGTCCAAACTAGTTCTGGTCGCTGAGGCCCCTTTGGCCTTTACTCACCTTCTCTCTTTCTGTCCTATACCACTATCTCATGCTCATCCCCACCTCTCTCTCTGTCTGTTTTGGCTGATCTCTGTGTGTGTATGTGTGTGTAAACTGTGCGTTGTCCCAGTAACAAGCCCTCTACCATAAAAGCACGCTCTAAATCTAAGATAGAATTTCAGAGGAGGGGGTGCCCGGAGTGACCGTCCCACCTATTTCTGTCACAGCAGGGCGCACATGTGCAGTCAATAAAAAAGGCCTGGCTGTCATTTATAGCATCTTGGCTGTAATCCTCTAATTAACACACCTACTATTCTGAGCCTTGTTACCCTGCTGAGGACTAAGAGGAGGAGGAGAGGGGCATAAAGTGAGTGAGGGCATAAAGCGGGGTGTTTGCTTTAGGAACTCGAAAGAGTCCCGACCATTAAAACATCAGCCAGCAGCTACTTTGTTTTGTTGCTGTTGGCTTCCACCGCTGTGGGTTTGCAGGTGTTAGGAAGTGTTTCAAAGCTGCTTTATGGCTTCGAGCCACACCGGCAGAACAGCAAGGTGTGGATTCAAACCGGGGTGATGATCGGCGTGTTTGAAGTGTAGTGACCCCAGTTGACCACTGTGGAGTGCCACACCTGCTCCGACCGGCTGCAGATGGGCAACAGTGTGTGCGAGTGTGTATCACTGTGGTGTGTGTTTGTCCGTCGCTTGACACCCTCCCAAAACCAATGTCTGCATTTTTCACAAAGCTCATCATAAGCAAAGTGACCTATTTCCTCCCGCTCCCTCCCTCCGTTGAACAGAGGGTGACGTAAGGCTGTTCTCACCCGTGTGCGATCATTCAGGGGTCTACAGTGATGGATGAGGTCAGTCAACGTGCAGCTGGCCCCCTAACTAGACATCTTGTATAAGCTTATAGGCCTTTTTTTGGAGCTGGGCAATGAGTTAATGTACTTGAAGTCCATATGACCTGGTTTGAATATAATCGTCAACAGTGATGTCTCAACCTGAATCTGAACAGACAGTCAGACGGGTCTTGACTGACCTTCTCATAGCAGGTGCTGTTTTTAAAATGCTGTTATATTTATATCTAGCAAGAGGTCGATTGACATAAAAGGCAACTAATCAGAACCATCATGCTCAGAGTACACATTAAGGGCGCTTTTGAATATGTTTATTCTACACCACTGATTAAATATACAAAGCAGAAAACAAAACCAAAAGTAAATTGTGCTGTGTTTACATGAGTAATAATGCTTACGGCCACACATAATTTCTTAAAATTCAGTCTCCTCCAGCAGTTTAGTCCTGTGCTGCTGTACTTCCATAGCTGGACTTGTGGCCTACATGTTTGTCATTCCATAGTAAAGTACCAGGAGTCTGTGGCCTGTCAAATGGATGATGGCTGCCGACCACGAGCTTGTTTGGTCTTCTCATCACCTCTAGTCCGTCCCTTCCTCTTTTGTCTGCTTTCATTTCATTTTTTCCCCCTACTTCTGCTCAGTTTTACTTTCTTTCTCTCTCCTCTCTTCTCCTCTCCTTCCAAACTTTACATCCACAAAGACGAGAACACGGTGTCCAAACACAGGCGCGTTAGACATGAACCAGCGCAGGAAACGTGGTGAAGTCACACACATTCCCTCACCTTCAGAGACAAATCAGCTGTCAACGCACTGCACAGTCTTAATCCCCCCTTGTGGTAAATGTAATGTGCTTAGAAGCTGGAGTACATTTAAGGCAGTCGAGCTAATGTAGGTATTTAGCTTCGGCTTGCTAATTTGAAAATTTGAGGACTGAGCAGATAATTATCTATCAAATCTAATACAGATTGAATAAGAAATCACATTATTTTAATTTTTTTAAAAGCCTCACTTTTAAACAGTTTGGCAAATAACAATCAAACAGCACCTTTTATATTTAGAATCACATTGCCATGCACATCAATACAAGCCTCTTCTCTGCAACTAACAACACAGACACTAATCAGTGTTGTAGCGCCGTGTACGTATTTGCTAACAGCTCGAAAAACTGTGTCTTAGCCTCAATCCTGCCCTGATAGAGGCCTGCTTCGTAGCTAGGCCCCTGAGGTGGCCGCATATTTGCTGGGTGAGTAAGGAATGTGGTTACATGCCTTAGACATTAGCTATGACGGAGTGCTGGCTCCACAAGAGAGGGAGGTAGCAGAGGAGGGAGGGAGGGAGGAAGGGAGGGAGGGAGGTTGGGTAGAGTCTGAGCTCACGGCAAGTGAGCTCATTCACCCCCAGAGCTCGAGGAGAGAGTGCAGCTCCGTCATCCTCTTTGCAGAGAGACAGAGAGGAGGGAGGGAGAGAGAGGGAGGAGTGAAGCCAGTGACTGAGCGAATGAGAGTCAGGGAGAGCGGAGCGGCACAACAATAGTGGGCTGCTCTTCTGGCTGTGGACTCACAGAGACAGAGAGAGCGCTCAGAGGAACACACAGACGCTCTGTAAACCAGCTGCAGGCAGATTACAGCTGGCGTTTACATACAGGCATTACAGGCTACTCACTTTTGTTTTTCCTCTCGCTGCCTCTGTGGCGACCATTCTTCACAAAACCACAGAATTACCAAATATTGACGCAGGAGCATTTTAGGAATTTTTGTGGTCATTGCATGGCATTTTGGCCATATGCTGACTTGAGGAACGTGGCTACAGACATTTTGGACTAGTTTTTCCTGTACTGTGTCCATTTCTCTGAGGGTCACTACTTGGACACTGGAACATCCGACTCGAAGAGAGTGGAGTTTTGTGGACTTGGGATTTTTACACTCGGACTGAGGGATCACCTCAATCACTCCTCGAAGGAGAACAGTTCTGTTTGTTTGTTCTGACATTTTTTTGTGTGGCGAGGGGTCGCTCCATCCCCGAAGGAAGGAGCAGCAGAACATTTGTTGTGTGTGTGTCTGCGTGAGACAGAGTGTGTTCTGGGGGATGCCTCTGGATGTGGTGATTGCCCCAGCGGAGGACTGTTTTTGGCCGGACCTGCAGGACACAGACATGAGGCTGAAGATCAGGGTCCGCCGGATGAAGGAGGGGAGAGAGCTTCGAGGTGTGTATTCACCTGGAGATAAAGGGATGTGTGTGTTTGTGTGTGTGTGTGCAGGTTAATAAGCCTAGAACATCCCTCATAGGCAAGCAACATGTTGAGGATGAGGGCCTGTGTGTACGGCAGACATGCAGAAGATGTATAGAACATGAAATATAAATTATAATATGGATTTTGGAGTTCTTGGAGGTATAACTGTGAAATACACTAATGCTGAATACACGTATCAAAGATGTGTGCAAGGGGAAAGCCCCTGATGATGGTTTGTGCACTGCAGACGAGTACAAAGGTACAGTGGACCCTCAGGTATTGATGTATTCCAGTGCAGGCTTGCCGCAAATGAAAGATAGATGTGAAGTGAATTCTAAGGATGTGAACTGGATCAATGGCGAGATTTACTGGTACAACAGGCTGAAAGAATACATCACGGGGAACGAGCCAAACCTGCTAATTGTTTTCCCACCTTTTGTTTGTGCAGTTAATTTGTTTAGAGAGGCAGAATAGGAAGAAGGGGGATTAAGAGGATGACATCATGAAGACGAGAGGCGATGAAGAGGAAAGAGAGGAGAGAAAAAGGGCTCAGGGGGGGAAGAATGAGAGCCGTGACCCGCGGTATGACATAGTGCTCATGCTCTCTCAGCCTGTGGTCATTGAGATGTAAAACTATCACAAAGGCTCTTTCTCTTTCTTCTCCTCTGCTCTTGGCTTTCTCCCTCGCTCCTGCTCACTCTTTCTCTCTGCAGAATGGTGTCTTGTGGAGATTATGTTATCAATATGTGTGCAGTGTGCACTGCAGGTGTTTAACATAACACCTTTTCACACAGAGCGATGAGGCAATGCAGAGCAATGGTACTGTGGAAAAATCCTTTTCATGCAACAGCACAGCGTCATGCATATTGCACAAAATGTCTTTTCAGCTAATTATCCATTAGAAATAATTAGCTAGTGTTATTGTTGGATCATTTGGGTAAAGTTTGTATGTAAATGTGGATGCTATATGCATATCAGGACATGTCAAAGCCCTGGGTCACAGCAGTTAGCACACCACCTCTCTACACCTGCCACTCTTCACACTGTTAGTGCACGTGTACATGTACAGCTTATCTCTGCACAGGCAGGTTCTGCTGCTGCAAGTGCCAAGTTCATTAGCTCAGATAAAGCCTGCAAGAAAATCACACATTTGCCATCAGCATATGAAAATAGAACCGCGTGTGTCACAGGTACTGAGGCACTTTAACACATCGCTGTGGAAATAGACTTGTGAATGCAGACTAAATTATAGGAGGGTTTATAGTCCTATATTGCACTAACACAGTACTGCTGAAACAGCAATTGCTCAAAGTGACACATTCCCGCTATCTGCCTAGTAAGATAAAGGAACAATAAACAGTTTAACCATCAGCCAAGACATGTTAATCATACAGTCATTCCCAGCCGTCATAAAGCTGACGCCATGCATGAAAAGCAATGACCTCATCCTACTAGCTCATTCTTCTTCTGTCAATCTCCACATTTCTGACAGACGTGGCGCACTCTACCCGCTAAAACGCTCTCATCGCTTCTTCAGGCTCCAGCACAGCCTTTGTGGAGCTGAGTGGGACATGTGTGCAATGATGTCATGTTGGGAGGGGGGGTGTTCGCATTCAGATGCTAATGTCCCCTCATAGTGGAGGGGACAGCTGGAGGGGCGCAGAGGATGGCGTCATGTCTCCCCTGATATGAACCACAGAGGAGAGCAATGGAGGGGTGCGGGGTAGTTATTCAGGCAGATCAATGCCCCCAGGCTGTGGAGAGTTGTGTGTGTGTGTGTGTGTGTCCTCTCCATTAACAGACGAGTTAAAGAGGGCAACTGAAAGCAACACAGAGGCTGACGCACACACAGACACACACAGAGGCGAGAGAGAGGAAGGGGGTGAGCTTGTATTGACAAGGCAGTCAATTGTACCAACGGCAGTGATGTAACAGCAGCGCTCCCATTAACCATAACTGCCAGGCAGGTGTTTCATGTGTCTCTTTCCATCCGCTCAATATATTCAGGATTCATCCTTCATTCACATTTTAGCTTCCTGCTGCAGTAAAGCTCCAAAGAGCCTGAATTGGATCCAAATATCCCGTGTTAAACACACTCTTTTTATGTCAGTTGGATAATAACCTGCACTTTCAGACTGAAATATGGGTATTAAGTTAGATGTGGGAAATGACTGATGAGAAATGGGGACCTCCGCTCGCTACCAGCGAACAAAGAAGGCCTGAGTGCTTGGCTCTGACAGGGCAAGAGAGGAAAATAAGCAGTTGCATAAATGATGAAGTGGGCAGAGAAAAACGGAAAAAGGAAGTCACCGCTGGCTAGCGCTGCAGATGGCGACACAGTGCCCTCTTTCCCGGTTGCGTGTTTTCCTTCTCCCTGAACTTTTTCTTCTTTCTTTTTGTATGTTCAGACTTGAGTTAGTCACATCCTGACTTCCAGTGAGTGACTGAAAATGACATTTAATTTTCACAGAGGCCTTCGTTCCAAACACGCTGTGGTTTTGTGTTTCTTAGGAAATGTCGGAGCTAAATTTTGCAGTTTATCTCTTGAGTTTAATGTAGCAGCGGGTTGGTTTCTGCTGATTATCACGCTGCACTGAAGGTGAACTCATCTCTCCCATTTGACTTTCTGATGTCATCTTCACAGACAGCTGGGCTGGTGTGTGTCACGGGGTATTTTCGGTGACCTCAGTGTGAGTGTACAGCGTGTTCATGTGTGTGCGCGTCGTGTGCTCAGATTGGAATGGACGGATGTGTCATCGTTTTCTTGTGGAGAATGTGAGGCCATGTCTCTTTGGGATGTTTGGTGTGTCTATCTGTTCGTGTGCCCTTGTGTGACACGCCGAGCCAACGGCCATCAGCATCACTGGCCTTCCTCATTGTCATGGCAATCCTAAGTAGAGTGGGGTCAGGTGACGAGGTGACAATATCACGCTATCTCCTGTGTGACTAACGTCCATTAGCGCCGTCCGACCGTGTAAAGCTTTGACTACAAGGAAGGTGTTTGTAATTGTGTTGACGTAATGTCACTGCAATGTAATAGCTCTTAAGAAAAGCACGCAAGCACACACAGTTCCATTTTCTTATCTCTGACTTCAGTCTCTCTCCATTCCAGTAACCCCTTACTCACTTCCCCGCTCTCACACTGACTGGCTCTTCCTGCTCTTTAATGTTTATTTAACGCCAGATGAGGTCAGCTACAGTAATCATGGCTGTAATTATTAATCCAGACACACACACACAAGATCAAACGGTGAATATTTTTAGAAGGGTGTTTTCATTCATGTGTTCACCTCCCTTCATGCACACAAACACACTTTCTCTTCATTTGTTACCCACACCAACTCTGCTGTGGAACGTCCTGCCGTCTGTCCTTCTAACAACTCTCTAACAATGTCCTCACATAGAAAGGGAAATGGTTGCTGTGTGACGTGAGGCTTTTCCTGTTGATTTAACTGGCTCCAGGAACATACCGCTTCCTCGCTCAGATACAGTATATACTATATGTAGCACTGTTTATTTATTTTTGCCTCTCTATGTGTGTGTGTGTGCTCTCCGACACCAGCAGCCTGGGAACAGAGAAACCAGGAAGAGATCCTTCAAAGAACCCTTCCTCCCTCTGTTTAATCAATTAGTGATGCTGTAGCACTACCCACAGGATCACTAGAGAGAGGATCTGGTGGAAGTTGTACAGTTTAGCCTAAAGCCAAGTGTAAGATTTGTGTTTAGTCTACACTATAAAAGCCAAAGAGGTTAGATCATATAGTTGGTGCTGGCACGGCAGCACTTCCTCGGCCTCTCCTTCTTTGCATTAAACTTTCCCTCCTGTCTCATGTAACTTATCTGATCGCTCTTCCTGCATCCATCTAGCCGTCCCTCCACTCCACCCCCCATGTGGAGCACTGATGTCATCGCTCCGCCGGTTGCCATTAATAGCTGGAAACAGACAGGCCTTCTTCACTTTGCTCTTAAAGGGGCAGTGCACCCAGAATAGCACTGGGTCATGAGGATGCACCCGTCGTCCTCACTCCTCTGAAGCTGTGTTATTGTGAAATGGCTAGAAATACCAAAGCTGCTACACTTTGAACGTTTGCACTACTTTTTTTTTTTATTAATTCATCCACAACCTCATACATGCTGCTGACACTGTGTGCTCTGTTTGCTACATGAGCACAGCAGCTGGGTGTGTGTTACAGCGGAAGGCAATGTCCTGCCTGCACTGCACTGTGCTGTGTGTGCTACTTTAGAACAGTGATGTCATGTCTCACTCACTCTCACTCTGCGTGTTGTTTTGTGTGTGTGCGTTTTGTGTGTCGAGGTGTGCACGCGCTGCATCCCAGATTGGGTCAGGCAGGGCTGAACCTAGATTAGGTTCTAATCTCCTTTCTGTGGCTCAGGGTTTCCTTGAAGCACTCGCCCTCCCTTCTCCACACTCCTCAGCGAGGTCATTACCCACTCCTCAACACACACACACCTCACCCCCACCTCCCCCCCTTGTCCCCCACCCTGTAGTTATACAACCACTGTACTGCAGAGTAATGATGAGTGTGTGCATGTGTGTGTGTGTGTGTGCATTGGGTGGAGAGGGAATTAAAGACAGTGAGAGTGAAAACTGAGCATATGTCGACTGCAGGATTATGTGATTGTGTCTTTAGATTGTATCTTCTTTATCTTGTTAATATAAGTGTGTGTGCATGTGTGTGTGTTCGTGCATGTGTGTCTGTGTGTGCTGTGCGGTTGTCAGGGGGATGTTACTGGGCCTCTGTCCTGGCCCTGCACCTGTGGCCTCTCTCATTCCCCCAGCCTGACGCAATGCACTGCTACAGGACATGAGCTCATGCAGGAAACAGAGCCACACACACACTCGCATACACATATGCCAAAAGTGGAGCCGCCTGCCTCTTAAAGGGCCAGACGCGCATTCCTGGCCGCCCAGCAGTTAACCTAACTCACACACAGGAGCACAGAGAGCCTCATTTTTTTTGCTTCTGTTGCACTAAGTGGGACCCAGACACTGTAGCCCAGATTCGCCTCTGAAAAGTCTATTGAGCGTCCGTCTGCCCTGCAAATGCGGCGTTGTGCAATGTTCTCAGGAGTCAGAGTTCCCAGTGTGCGGTGTTACTAGTCTGTGGAAAACCATTAGTGTAGCTAACCGGTTCTCTCCCTCTCTTCTCTCTCTGCAGGAGGCTTTGCAGCTTTCTCCTCCTGTTTCCCCGGCCTGTGTGAAGGGAAGCCTGCCACTGCTCTGCCTATGAGCTTGTCCCAGCCCTGTTTGCCTGTGGCTAATGTAGGGCCCACTCGCATCCTGCCACACCTCTACCTGGGATCACAGAAAGACGTCCTCAACAAGGTATAATTTATTCTGCTTCTTTCAACTCATTTTATTGTCTTCAGTGAAAAATGACTTACTTGTTACTGTTACCTGGTAGCAAAACGTGACCATAAACCCTTTGTATCTCTACCTTTGCAGGATCTGATGGCTCAGAATGGGATCACCTATGTGCTGAATGCCAGCAACACCTGCCCCAAGCCAGACTTCATCAGCGAGAGCCATTTCATGCGCATCCCAGTAAATGACAACTACTGCGAGAAATTGCTTCCCTGGCTGGACAAAACTAATGAATTCATAGGTAAGGGGTGGGAAAATACGTTGCAACAAGACACTTTATCTTTGGAATCTAAGTGAAGATAAGCAGAACAAAGTCAGACAGCCACTGAGGGAAGTTTCTTCATGAGGAAGTGAATTCATCTCAAGTTATGTGTTAAAGAATGCTGTGATATTCAATACGACACATCCGCACATTGTCACGGTTGATAAGCATTCACGTGCAGCTTAGGTAACAATAGTCTCAGGTATAACATGCCTGTACTCTTCCGGGTAATGTCAGTTTGTTGATTGTCTCCAGAGACTTTCTGCTAAAGAGAAAACCTGTCAGGGATCTGCAATGTTCTGTGTATTCATGTATAATTGTGTGTATTCATTCTTGTTCATTTACCTTCCCAACAGACAAAGCTAAGGTGTCAAACTGCAGAGTCATTGTGCACTGCCTGGCTGGAATCTCACGTTCAGCAACCATCGCCATTGCATACATCATGAAGACAATGGGCTTGTCATCAGATGATGCCTACAGGTACACTTGCTCCTCCTATCCACCACCAGCTGAGCTAAGGTGTCAGGCCCAGTAAAAAGACAACTCACGGTTAAAAGAAATGCTAGATGACCCCTTCCCCCCAATCGTGTGAATTGAAATTGTTAGATGGCTGCCAGGGAACAGAGTCTATACAAAAGACTTTGCTTTGCCCTGTCAGGACCATGCTGGCACAATATTATGTATTGTGCATCATTAAAACTCCTCATATCCTCTATGTAGGTCATTTAGGGTAATTCTTACCTTCAGAAGTCTCTCAGTATGGCTCAGTATGATTTTAGACTTGATTTACTGTAAAACCTTGGACACTTGCTTTCAAATGGCTTTCCTCTGACATATTCTTCCTCTTCTTTCTCTTCTGACAGGTTTGTAAAGGACAGAAGACCGTCCATATCTCCCAACTTTAACTTCCTGGGTCAGTTGCTGGAGTTTGAGAAGGGCCTGCGATTGCTCCAAGCTTTAACCTCTGATGACAAGAACTCCGACAACAACACTAAGCAAAGCTCAGAGGTTAATGGGATCACCACAGGTTTCGAGATGAATGGTCATCACAGCAACTATGACTCATCTGTGGCTGAGCCACACATCCCACCAGAACCCAAGCTGCCGTCACCTACATCCCTCCAGCAAGGCTTCAACGGCCTGCACCTCTCTGCAGAGAGGATAATGGACACTAACCGGCTCAAGCGCTCCTTCTCCCTTGACATTAAGTCTGTCTACTCCCCTAACAGTCCCCACTGCCCCAGCCTCGCACCCACACACTCTGAAGACGTCCCCAAGCTGTGCAAACTTGACAGCCCAGGAACAGGCACCTCTAACGGTGTCTACTCTCCCGTCCTAGACAGCCCCAGCTCCTCCGATTCACCATTCCCCTCACCAGGCAGCGGGGGCAGCATAGGAGGTTTGGGGCTCGGTGGAAGTGAAGGAATCCATCGGTCTGGTTCGTCCTCATCCAGACCCAGGAGAAAAACCAAGCACAGCTGCGGCAGTTCCCCAGTCCACTCCCAACCACACCAACCTCCACAGTCCCTCAACTTGTTGCTGGACCGCAAGAGCCCCAGCCTGGACGACAACCTAAAGGGCTCCCTGCTCCTCTCACTCCCCTCTGTGCCCACAGTGGGGTCTGGGGCCATGTGGACCAAACACAGAGACACTGTCCAGGCCACCACTCCCGTCACTCCTGTCACCCCAACTACAGATGCACCCTGGCACTTTGGGGCAGAGGAAGGGGGTCAGGGGGAGATGGAGCTGGGAGGAGGAAACGGAGGCGGAGAGGAGTCCTCGGTAAGGTTCGGTAGCAGCTCGGCGTATGTGGCGTTTGGGTGCAGCGAAGGTGTGCGGTTACGAGACAAATCCCTGAGGGAGAAGCCCTCAGCACCACAGACACAGAGAGACCACCGGGACTCCACATCGTCGTCAACGGTTATGTCCAGCAGCTCAAACAACAGCGGACCTGCGTCAGAGAAACAGTTCAAACGGCGCAGCTGTCAGATGGAGTTTGAGGAGGGCATCTCCGAGACGAGGTCCCGAGAAGAACTGGGCAAGATCGGGAAGCAGTCAAGCTTCTCTGGGAGCATGGAGATCATCGAGGTATCCTGACAGATAATGGACATTATCAGAGCTGTCCCTTGGGGGCAAAAATGGACCTGCTTAGAGGGAATGCAAGAAGAGGACAAATGAGGTGGAGCAGAAGAGGTTTTTTGTGCTCCCCTTACGGACAGTGTTAAAGACTCCAACTAAGAGAAGGACACATACAAGCTGAGAGTTAATGTGAAAAGGTTAGCAAGCGAACTAGCATTCGCACCTGGACAGACAGAGCCTCAGATGTGGTGCTTGCCAGACCATACCCATCCTGAACTCTGACACAAATTTGCAGAAAAGTCTGAGGGAGGGGGAGGTAAAGGGGGAGACTGTAGGTACTGAAACTCTTTCTGTTTATGAGCTCTATCACAGATAAAAAGAAACAACCCAGGGCAAATGTCATGTTGCATCCTTAATATATAGAATTCCCTTATTTTGACAGAGTTCAGACACAAACTGCTTGCCTGTGGTCAAATGTAGTGTGCTTCAGTGGGTGTATAGCTTGTAATTTGAACCAAGCCCCATGTTTCCTCCCAAAGCTTCACCCCAGTGTCAGAGAGCCTCAGAACCTCGCACGGCTATGTCTGCGCCCTTCCCACCGGCTCTGCCTGCTACAGACTCTGCATAACAGCATCAACAACCGTGGTGGACTCCTTAACAGCACCGTCTACTCACATCACCACAGCACAAGGCAGAGAGATCCTAAGGACTTGATATAACGGCGGTACTGCATCCAAACAATGAAGGATCCTCAGCAATTCGTTGATGAAAAGACTGTGACGACGGGCAGTGTTTCCCCCCTTAAAGCACAGTGTGTCTTTCCTGACTTTGGCTCCCTTGTTTCCAGTGTTAACAGCGTGACAGGACTGAGGTTTCGGGATGCTGATGAGGGCTCACTTAATGACCCATCAGCTCCTTCATAGACCCCCTCCAAACCCACTGCTCCCAGTCACCACCTATGGTCACCACTGAGCATGCACCTGAGAGGCTGACTACAGACAGACAAATACTATATATACAATATGAATATATATGGCAATTTTAATGGACTTCTGTTCAGTTATAGTTTTAATTTATTGTATTGGTTCATTCTGGTAATGAGAAATAATATAATGTTTTGTGGATTCATTTCTTTTCTTTTTTTTTCTTTTGTTGAATTATTATTATTATTATTTGCTGTATGGTATTTATGAACACACACTCATACAAATACACGCATTCAACAAATTCAAGCGAGCAATATGTGCAGTTCCTTCTTTGGGGAGAGTGATGTATGGCTTTGAAATGCACTTTTCTGCTTTCTGGTAACAAAGTCCAATTGCCATCCACACCATGGCAACATGATACTCCGAAAGCCAAGTTTTGCCTCTGTTTTGTATTTGGAGGGCGGCACAGACATCCCACTAATGAGATCTTTAAGAGCAGGAATCTCTGTTTTGGCACAACTGCAGCGTGAATTCATGGATTTATCAAAGTTGAGGGCTCAAGCGTTGACTTAAAAAGACTGTTTTTGTTTAACTGTGTATGGAGGAAGACGGAGTAGCTACACACTCTCTGATCACTCATACACAGTTAAACATCTTCTGCCAGTTTAATGAGGGCTTGCATGACGACAACTATATGCAAACAGGCACACATTCTTTCACTAGTTGGAGATTTAAAGACTCAAACCAAGTGTCCTCTCTGAGCCAGCGCCACTTCATCATTCACCATTGCAGAGCGTCCCACCAAAGCTGAAACCAACACACACACACAGCCCATACTGTATGCACTTACACTTATATCCACACATGTAAAGCATAGGCCCTACACACACCCTTTTGTTCATTCTCAGGGGATCTTTCAGTGAGCCAAGCCCAACACAGGGTACACAGCTGCTGGTACATCAGCACAATGCATGTCCATAAAGCTCCCTCGCTTTCTCTCTCTCTCTCTGTCATTTTATTTTTATTTTATTTTGCTCTTATTTCTTATTTTCCAAAGCTTTGATAAAAACAGCATAACAAAATGGAAAGAAAAAAAATGAGGATCTTCACATCCTGAGGTGAAAGAAATGAAAACTTTGCTCTCCTGGTGCGAGACGGTTATTTATTTATGATGTAAAATGTGTTTATTTTTTTTCCTTTTGACCCTTGATTAGCTTTACTCTCTGGCGATCTCTGACCTTTTGACCTTATGCTGCTGCAGCTACAGTAAGTTCAGATAGATTCCTATGTTCCCCCGAGGCTCAAGCAACCTCTCCTTCCCTCCTTCCCTCCTCCCTATATTTTTAAGAAATGTTGTTAGAATTATTTATGACATGTAACAAGGATGATGCAGGCTGTCCCATTTGCTAAAATTGTTGTTATTGAATTATTATTATTATTATTATCATTATTATTATTATTATTATTATGTTGTGTAAATAGCAACGCATCTAAGAACACCGATGAATTTAGATGAGTTTTTAAAAGAAAATCCTGATACCTTAGGCTGCTTGATGCAAAAATACCTCAGGTTCTATTGAAAGGCTTTTCCTTCCCCTGTACATGTTTTGTGAAAATGAGACAAAAATACAGACATGACAAAATACAAACTCCTCTCTGCTTCTTCTTCTTCTCCTTCTTCTTCTTCTTGTGTGTTCGCATGGGGTCTATAAACAGGGCTGGGAAGGGAATTCCACCATCGGACCAACAACACATTACGACATCCAGAGTCCTGGAGACTCGCTATTGATTTTGTGTTTAACAAACTCCACTCCGACCACACAACACAGCTTCATTGATTTTCTTTTTCTCTCCGGCATTGCCAGTGGCACATGGTTCCATATGCTGGTGAATTATTTAATAGAGACGATGCATTCAAAATTGCTTTCTAGAAAAACATGCTCCTCTTACATGAAGTTTGAACTAAATTGTTGCTTATTGTTTAAGATTGAAAGTGGTGGAAGAATGGAGGAAAGTACAGGTAGCAATACTCAGCATTCAAAATCATAATTTGAGAAGTATCATCAGCTAAATTTATTTAGCAGGAGTGGGTTGGCTTAGTTTAACGTATCCTAAAGACAGAAAGCAAAAGTAAACAAATGGCCAGGTAACAAAATTCACCTACAACACTACTAAAACTAAAAAATTAGCATATGTTTTTGTCTAATCTCCTGAAAAATCCAATTCTAACAAAAGAAAATTTGATATTTTGGGAGGGCTGGACAAATCCAAGCTAGATTTTTCCTTGTTACCAGTTGCTAAGCTAAGCTAACCTGCTGCAGCTAGTTATAGCATCAAATTTACTGTACAGACAGGAGAGAGTTTATTTATTATCTATCTCGTGGCAAAAAAAAAGCTAATACATATACTCACCGAAAGTAACAGTAGTTCGATCTAAAGGGTGGACAGTAATACTCAAGTGTCTGAAAATTATATATAGTTTCTTACTTGGTTGCACTGATACGTCTTTTCCCTAAGTTACAGCTTCACTAAAAAAAATCAACATGCATAAGATGAAATTAAATACTGAAAAATGATAAATATAAAGGAGCAGTGGACCAGCTTCTTACATACATGGGGTTGTTCAAGGGGTCATTGGAGTTTGACCATCCAGTTCACATGTGTTTTGTGGACTTCCATGCCCTCTAGATAACCATTTTGGGGATACTGCGGGAATATGGGTTAACGGGGCCGTTATAATGAACCATCCAGTCCTTTTACAACCAAAGTGAGAACTATGCTCATATTATTGGCACGAGATCAAACATGTTTTCAGTGGGTCTTAGACTCTGCCAGGGTTGCACCTTGTCTCTGATTCTGTCCGTGAAATTCATGGATAGGATCTCAAGGTGTAGCCTGTGTTAGGAGGGTATCCAGTTTGAGAACCTCAGAGTCTTTTTTGGTTGATGTTTATGTTGGCTCCATCAGTCCTTGATCCTCAGGTCACTCTTGGGTGGTTTGCAGTGGAGTGTGAAGCAGCCAGGATGAGAGTCAGAACCTCCAAGCCTGAGGCCATGGTTCTTCATTGGAAATGGGTGGATTTCACCCTCTGGGTTCGGGGTGAGATGCTGTCACAAGCAATGAAGTTAAAGTATCTCAAGATCTCTTCACGAGTGATGGGAAAACACCATCCAGTATCCGGTACCGGACTTTTGTGGTGAAGAGGGAACGGAGGCGGAAGGTAAAACTCTCAATTTGCTTGTCGATCTTTTGCAGGTTTTCTGGGCACATTCAACTGGTAGAGCCTTAAAGTAGACCCCAAATTTGCTAGAGGGATTGCATATCTCAGCTGGCCTGGGAACACCTTGGGATCCTCCACAAGAAACTGGAAAAGACATTGCTGGGGAGAGAAACATCTGGAATACCCTGCTTAACCCTAACCTGCAGATAAGAAGAAAATTGACGGATGGTGTAAATATAAGGATTTCTGACTGTTCATTCACAACTAAAGAAAATATGCAAGTACACAAACTCGACTTGAATGTGCCTTCATCAAAGATACTTTCCCACAGGGTTGAACAGACCTGAGGCACACCTTCACAGGACAGACAGATATGGAAAAGTATACACTCACACAGCTTTTATTAGGAACACCTGCACAACTGAATGCAATCCAATAAAACAGCTGTGCCATGAATCACACTTCTGTCAAGGTTACTTCCATTTTTGGTTGCTATTGTTAGAAATGTCGTGATGTAGACTGCAATATATTGAAACATGTTCGGAATATTTTATACACTTATACTGTCAACAGTATACAGATAGTGAAAATGTTGAGTATTTATGGCAGAGTTGTTGTGTTGGATTGCGTTAGATTGCACAGGTGTTGCCCAGTATGTGTAGATACACACATGTCTGAAAACAAGGAAGGAACCTCTTCGCCACGCCTCTGAAGAACGTCACCCTGTCGTTCCCTATTTTCTCCCACTTTGACTCATTGTCTGGCATTATCCTTCTGCTTCCTCTTCTCACTCCCAACACACACACAAGTTTTCAGGTCTTCACCCGCCTGTCTGCCCGCTCCACCTTCTTCCTTATCCGACTGTGTCTGTGGGCCGACTGGCGAGGGCGCGGTGTTTGCCAATGATGTGATGTGTTTGAACAGTGCTTACCTCCAGGGGATGAGAGAATGAGATGAGGTAGTGGTGTGTGTGTGTGTGTGTGTGTGTGTGTTTGTGTGAGAAAGAGAAAGACAAAGAGAGGTATTTGCCCTCAGAGGATACAGTGTACACCGATGTTACAAAAAAACAGCGTCCAAATCCAGCGGGGGGCCAGTTCATTGCATCCCCTCAATGGGGGCTTGACTACAAAGGCAGTTTTGGTTTCATGATGTCATGGTGGAATTTCACCTCGTGCAATCAAACAACATCTCTCGGCAAACAAAGCATCGCATCACTCCCAAAGCCCCGCCGTTTGGTTTAATCTAGGCCGAACAACCAGCGTGTTGTTCTGGGGCTGATGAGTGAGGTGAGGAGGAGCAGAGAAGATGAAGCAAATCCTTTTCAACACACACAAACGCACAAACAACATGCAAAACCAGATGGCCCTTAGCCTTTTTCACCGAGCACAATGCCGTCTTAATGAGCGTTTCACCGAGACCAATAGGAGACAGGCAGAGGTAATGGCATTACCAGTGTCTCCAGCTGAGTCCTTCTGCTTTTCTTGTGTGCGTGTCTGTATTTTATGGCCATCATGGGAATTCCCCCTGACAAGACCACCACGGTTATGAAATACATTCATTCTGCCTACCCTGAGCATCCTGCCTGAGATGTTGGTGTGTGTATTTATCACCGGGATCATAACAGATAATCCTTTCGCAATATGCTTCCTCGGTATGTGTGTGTGTGTGTGTGTTTGTTTTTCAAGGTGCCCTCGGCTCGTATTATATGGATCTGCATCTCGGGTAACCTGCCGTGTCTACAGTCTTTCCTCGGTTGTGCTGCAGTCTGCACTTCTATGCAGGTTTCCTGTTGCCAATGTTCAGGGCCCTGAAATAGCTTAGCGATCAATTTTTTTTAGCTTTCATTTATATTTTAACTTCATTCAGTAGTTCTTTACTTCGCATGGTGTTTGTTTGGCAAAACAAATATAAGGGAGGGTCAAGGCCAGACAGTCAGCATGAAAGAATGCAAATACGTGCAAGTGCGTGTGTCTAGACGTGGGTTACATGTCTGTGTGTACTTTCATTGACAGTATTTGTTTTGCATGTGTATTTTTACGCATGCATGTGAGATGACTGTATATGGATCTGTGTGTATATGATTGTGTGATGCATATGCAGGCAGATGATGAAGGGGAAAACCAACCAATGAAGTGTGCTGGCTGGTGTTTGTGCTCAACAAAACACTTAAACACAACAGTCTGAATCAGTCTTCCTGAGTTATGATGACTAACTAATGAAGTCATAACCAATATATTACATTGACTTATGGGAGTTAGCTTTTCCTCTTCTTAACCATCTTAAGCATCTGGAATTGTCCAGGCATGTTAGGATAGGAAAGGGGAAAAAATGAAGTATATATAAAGCCAATTTCATTAAGTTACCTCAACTTGAATTTAGTTTTAAATCAGCTGAATCAAATAATTTGAGTTTAAAATACACACAATGTAAAGTTTAGTGTATACTTAGTGTATTTCAAGTGTTTGTGGAGTTCCATCTACTTGTGGGTTTCTTCTGAGGGGCCCTGTTTTCTCCAACCAACCAAGTTAAGATGAGTTAAGTGCACAGAACAAAGGGTAACTTAACAGCTTTAACTCTGATATTATGCAGATGCACCAGACAGTAGGAACACAGATAAACTGAAAACCCATTAAAATCTGATACAGTTTATTCTCCGTGTGACAAAAGTCAGGCGCGTGTTCCCACATAGCCGAGAATGATCAGAAATGTTGATAAGGTTTTTGCATGCCACGGTATTGTAGTTTCTGTTGAGGTGCTCTGGCTAGCATCTGCAGAGTTCTGAGATCAGGATGTGGACAGGAAGCGGAATATTCAAGAAACCCAATCATTAAACAAGAATACTGATGGTGTTAAATCATATTTAGAGTGCAGTCATCCTTTCTTTAAAATAGATTCTCAAAGTTTCTGCAACTCTACTGCAGGGATGGACACCATTCCTCCAGGTGTTTTTGATGTATCTTGCAGAGATGCACTGTTTGACACTTAAGTCCAAATTCATTTTTGGTTGAGATCTGATGACTTTGAAGGCAATAATGTACGGTCATGCTATTTTTACACTCACTAAACCATTTGTGCCCCATATGGAGGCATCTGCATTTGTTTCTGCATGTTTGTATGAATGTCTACAGCTTGTCTGTGTGTGTTTGGCATGCATGTGTAAGCCCTTCCTGAGTGCAACAAACAGCACTGTTTTTTATAACAGTAAGACTAATGAAAATGTAACTCAACGTCTGTATAAGTGCATGAATGTATGTTGCATAATATTATGTGTCAGCGTGCATGTGTGTGTGTGAGAGAGTGTTGCAGTGTGTATCCTCCCTCTCACGGTGGCTGATGGGTACCAGACGTACGCTGAGGGGCTGCCTGGCGCCTCGTCCCAGGCCTTCTATATGGAAACAGTTAGGAACCGTTACGTCAGCAGAGCTACGGCACTCTTTCCCCACTTTTCCACTCACACACATCCAAAGTGGACTCACACGCACACACATATTTTCACAGAACATGCCCACTTTCTCTTCCTGCCTTTCTCCTCCATGCGTGGCTTCTTTTCTTTTTTTTCTCGCACACTTTAATCTCAAACACACTCATTACATGCGTTTGTTGCTCGAAAGTTGCGTCAGCGCAGCATTCCGCACTTTTCCACGCGTCACTAAGGATGACTGACTCCAAACAGCATTTCTTGCCCTTTTTTTCCCATGGAAAACTCTTGTCCTTATATAACCCTCAAGTCTGGCAGCCCGCTCGTCCTACTATTTCTCTCTCCGTCTGACTCCCTCTCTCTAACCTTTCTGTCATCCCTATCCATCTCTAACGCAAGCGGGCAAAAAGTGGACTTCTGTGCGTTGGGCAGACTGTGGTAGTTCCCTTCTCTCCATGCCAGGCCTTTTGTACAAACATATGTGTCCAATATTCTCTTCCTGCTGCTGCCCCCGTGCACTCAACAGCACATTCATGAGTCCGTCTTCATTTCTGCATGAGTTACAACTCACCACAGTGAAATGAGCTAAATAAATGAATGCAGGGAGATCATTAGTGCGTTTTCTACAGCTACAGACGAGTGTGTCTGTGAGTCCTGTGGTGAAGAGGAATCCCTGACTGGCTCTGAGGCGCAGCAGGCCTCAGGTAATCCAGCTTAATGCAGCTAGTGTTGTCATGGCCACCTGTGTGTAACACACCGCAGCATTACAGCAAGACAAGAGGGGGTGTCTAGACTGGCAAATCACTGGGAAACAAAGAAAGGCTGTGAGGAGCACACCGAGCTGTCTGGAGCCTTTTTTATATGAACAACGAGCAAAGTGCTCAGAAAAATGGGTCATAGGAACAACCAGGTGGATGCCTCCTATAAAGACAAGTTCAATGTCTTTGCCATCTATATAGGAGCTGGAGTGTGTTTGAGCGATCAGGGATTTTGATTTGTGCACAGAGCAGCAGCAGAAAGCAGA
The DNA here is from genome assembly GCA_900302755.1 of Chromis chromis. Taxonomy (NCBI): domain Eukaryota; kingdom Metazoa; phylum Chordata; class Actinopteri; family Pomacentridae; genus Chromis; species Chromis chromis. Next base: position 38,237 of record OMNN01051466.1, on the reverse strand, counting down.
CGGATGCTCTTTCTGATTACTCAAGCAGGTGTTGTGTAACTGACTGCTGCCACCTACTGCTGGCTCCCAGTCAGAATCAGCAGCTCCGCTTTGTCCCCTGACAGGAAGGTGAGAAGCGATCAATACTTTTGTTCCACGGGCGAAGCCAGCAGCAGATTGAATGTACATCAGCCAGTCGGTCTTCAGGTTTCGCTTAGCCTCTGCTTTCAGGAATGACTCTGAACGAGAGAGAGGGGAAAGTGTATCTTCACCTCCCCTCCATCCGCTGCATGTTCAACCAGGCAGCCCCTCGTCACTGTGAATGACTGTGTGTATGTGCGTCCAAAGTGCTGACTAAGGCAGCTGCTGGTGCTGACATCTGTCTCTGTCTTTTCTAATGGTGGAACAAACTGCAACTCTCTCTCTCTCTTTCACCGCATCAGCCCCATCAGCACTCTCTGCCCAGGTCCAAACCCCATCAGCACACACACACACTCTGTTTCTGCTACGGTAGTCAGCAACACACAGCACACAGCACACAGCAGCGCGTATCCCATATCCCAGCATCTGCACCTCCACAAGCCACATCCTGGACCACCTCTGAAGAGGACAGTGTTTCAGGTGGTACCACTGAGTTCACACATGACCTCATCTCTATGAAAGACAGGGTGAAAAGTTGACAAAGTGATTTTTGAATCAACTGTTTGTAGGACAAGCCAATTATAATTGCCCCTTCACAGTATTTCCATTGATGTCTAACTATTGTGTTACTGTCTTTTGTTACTTTAAATTAAATGTCATCCACTGGACCAATCAGTTGTGAACTATTTAAAACTTTTTATCTCTATTTATCATGAGATTTTTACTTGCAGCTATAGAGGTTCAGAGGTAAAACCCTGCCATAATTTCAGAATAAATGTTTTATTCTGAAAAGGTACAGCACCTAAGATTAAAGGAACTATTTTTTTTATTTTTATGGGTATGGATTTTTTTTTAAAAGGGCCTTTTTTTCTTTTCTTTTTTTTCTTTTTCTTTTTTTTTTTACAATTAATAACTCCTAATTTTGCAAATTTTCTGGTTTGTGATGTCACAGGATTCCTGTTTATAATTAAAAATCAGTGTTAATACTGAATATTATCTAAAAATGATACAATAAAGGATCAAATTAAGCCATAAAACATGTTTTTTTGCTGCCAGTACCCATGGCAGGGACAAGGTGACACACCAGTTAACAGGAACAGCCCCCTAATCGTCCCTTTCAGGCATTCTGTTTCCATCACGGCATCGGATCCGACAGCTTCCACCGCGACATTAACTCTGAGTGCACAAACTAGTTACTGGATGTAACTCCAGTTCTATTAGCATGAAGGAAATAGAAGGTTTGCTATGTTAGCCTATTTGGTCAATAGTACCTCAAAGATGGAGGAGAAGGCTGCTAGAGAGGAAAACCAAAATGTTGCTTGTTTCTCCTCTCTGATTTTAACCAATCGGTGTTGAATCACACAACAGCTTTTCAGGGTCACTCAACCCCAGAGTAGGTGTTTTTTGTCTCCCCTAAAACCTGTGCTTAAATAAGTTCTACAATGGTGTTTCTTGCAGTTGAAGCACGCTCAAAGGTTTGGTTCGCCCTAAAACGGCTTGCTAGTTCCTGCGCTGCAACTTTAAAATTGCCATATAGGCGAACATAACAAGCCCTCTGTTATGTATTGTGGTTTACAGCACTACACAGCCGCTTGCTGTGAGGCGTCATTACTACTTGTAAGAGTCACTAGAGGGCGCACAGATATATAGTGAAGTATGACAATAAATGGCTCCTGCCGCAACAGTGAAGTCCGCCTCGGTCTGATTCCTGTTCTACTCTGGTATAAGTTGAGAATACACGGAGAGACACAACAAGTGGCGACGAGGATAAACGGCATCTGCGTGCACGTTCTGGATTTGGCCGAGG
>OMNN01051466.1:0-28779 GCA_900302755.1 Chromis chromis | reverse complement strand
TTTTGCTCCATAAATGACTTAAATTCAAAAAAGAAAACATACAAGATAAAGGTACAAAATGACAGAAAATAGCAGCTGCTCATCACAGCTTCCCAGTGCAAAAAGTCAAACACTAATTCAGTTTTTCATTATATAAAACAGAGAATTACAGCAAACAGTCACTGAAACCAGCCCTGTTTTCCAGATTTGCTCCATAAATGACTTAAACTATAAGGACTTAACACAATTTCTTTAAATACAGAGTGGCTGATGAAGTGGCATGAAAACAGTGAGACTAGTGAGGAAAAACAAGTTTAATTTTGAATTCTGATTGAATCAAGTGTTGTGACATGGTGATCATCAATTGCACCGATATACCACAACATTAAAACCTACCTTTCTAATATTGTGTAGGTCCCCATTGTGCCAGATTGTGATCTTGGGCCTTTTGTTGTGTTCCTCAAGCTGTTCCTGAGCAGTTTTTGCAGTGTGCCCAGTCTGCAAGTAGATTTAAAATGGTGGCACATGTCAAAGTAACATCCCTATGAATGCCAGGGCCCAAAGGTTTCCCAGCAGAACATCGCACTGTACCAAGATGATCGATTTTATTCACTTCACCCTTCAGTGGTTTTACTGTTGTGACTGATCGGTGTAACTTCAGATGTTTAAGTGGGCAAAATGCACAACAGAAGTATCGCTGCACATAAAACTCAGTTTCTCCTGAGTGGGGAACGTCTGTTTCTGGGCGCCAGTGAGGCAGTAAAGCTGATAGTATATAATAATTTAGCCAGTGATATATTGTTCATTACTGTAACTGCCCTGCCCGCACAGGTTCACAGTGAAGGGTCGATGTACACGAGTACCACTCTGCTCCTGAGACTTATGGCCTCGAGTGACATTTCTCATTGTTTAGCTTGAAGGGTTCTTTCTATTCTATATGTTATAGTGATAAAAACAGGAGGATAACTACACATTCTTCTGCAGAACTTGAGATCTAACCGGCTTTAGCTCTCTACCTGACCCCAAAGCCTCTGTAGGTTAGTTATTTTGTGGTAAAAAGTGCACCGATTACAACTAAATTCAAGAATATGTGCACATGAACACAATAAAAACTAAAATAGTAAAGCTCTTAGAATTAGATTTCATCAGATAGGCCTTCTAGTCTGTAAGAAAGAGGCACAACATTACTGTAACTAGTGATGCAGGACCTGAATTTGTTAATATTGCAATTTATTGTTGCAAATATCCAAGCAATTTTGCAAATTTCCAAAAATGTGGACCAAAAATCATGATTTCTATATTTCTAATGTCATGAAAGAGTAAAGACACACAATGAAGCACAGCATGTGTTGGCAAAATTATCAGGTGAGAATTTTTTTTGGGCATCTGGTGTTCCTCATTATAATTATTATTTATAAATAAAGATTTGAACTATTTTTGGGAGGGCCAGACAGGTGAAAGAATGCGGAATTTGAGAGGAAAAATAGTGAAAAATTTGTTTTTTATCCATTAAATTAGTCCATACATATACCCTGAGCCAAGATCACTACACCTGCCAACAGCAGGTGTAGTGATCTTCTCATTAAATTGTGACAGTGTGAATATGGATGTCTGTGTCTAACGTGGGAACAGAATATTAACCTATTTTTACCTTTTTCACCCCCTAATTTACCGACTACATATCCCATTGCATCTCCGTTCACACGCATTTTACGCACAGGACAGACAGAGTGGGTCGGGTCTGTGTTTACTTCCGGACTCCGATTTAGACTTCGCTCAGAAAGCAGCAGCTCCAGTGGAGGTTCAGGCTGGCAGCTAGCGCGGCAGCCATACAAGGCTTCATGACAGAGGTTACCGGGTTGACCAGCGCACATCTCCGCAGTCGAAGCCCCGCTCGGCGCCCCCTGCACACTGGACAACCGCGACTCCAGGCGGACCCCCTGCACACCGCTGCCCCGCTCCCCTCCGCTCGCCTCCGTTGCTCAAAGTCACTCAATGCTGCACTCCAGCTACCAGCTAACGAGACTGATCTGACTGCCACTTCATGATCCGAGCTAGCTGGGGATCAAAACAAGGACAATCGCTCAAAGTTTAAGCGGCGTCCGCGTCTGACCGGCCGGGATCCAGCAGCTGGGAGAGAGACGGGCCCCGGGGAGAGCGACAGGACTCGGGTGCCAAGCAGCAGCCAGGGTAGCGAGGGTGGTGGCTGGATAAACTCGGGGGTTGCCTCCAGCTCCTGGTGGATTTATCCCCTGTCAGCTAACGTTAGCTTAAGCTAGCTACAAACAGCACCATGGATTGGTTAATGGGGTGAGTACAGACAGCTAACTTGCCTAGCTAGCTCCTATGACCGGTCAACTGCGCAGTCTTTCCGATGCCGCCTGCAAATTTTACTTCTCGGTAGCTGACACCGCTGGAGTCAGCATTAGACAGGTGCACTGTCGCGTTGAATGCTGTCACATTTCCACTCCAACGCGCAAATGTAGCTGGGAGCGGGTAGCATGTTGCCTAGCTTAGCTTCGCGGCTGCTAGCTCGGTAGCGAAGCTGGCAAGCCGTCTCATCCTACAACGGTTAACCAGCCTCATGATAACCAGGGCCAGGCGCTGTTTTTTCGGCCTGCGGATAACCAGGCGAGGATGGCAGCGCTCAGGCGAGGTCGTGATAATACCTCAGGTCATTTATTGTAATGATTAACACGGTAATGGGCTAACGTTAGCAGCCTGACAGTCGTGCTAACGCGGCTATGACCGGTTACAGTTTATTTCTCGTGCAAGGTGCGCTGGCCGCTGTGACGGGAGTTAGCAGTCATGCTAACTCACCAAGTGTGCAACCTTTTAGGATACCACACAGCTTCTGGTGGCACTGGTAGTAAAAATAAATAAATAAATCTAACTCCCACACTTGTGAACAGGCACCTTGCTGCAGGGTAAACAAACAGCACAATATGTAATGTTGTTGCACAGTGGTTTAAAGGTGTATTTTGTGCCACCTTACTGAACTTGGTGATGCTTTATTTTTAGCTTGGGGCTGCCCAAGTCATGGGTTTTGACTGAGAGCTCGTGATCAGTGCTGGGTACATCTGCCTCAGGGTGACACCTGCTATACAGCCAAAGTTCAAAGCCATGATAATTGTGTTCGGGATTAATCCAGGACAGCAGCCCAGCCCACTGCTGAAGATTTAATGTCTTGCATTTCCTTATTTATTTGACATGCAAATTTTAAGGCACCACCAGATTGTCTGATCAGAACCCCAAGTCACGTTTGCCTATAAACAAAAGAGGAACATCATGAAGCTACTGTCCAGTGTGTAATATTCGAATATGAAACCCAGTGGGAGTCTTATCACAATTTGGTTTGAACTTAGTCTCAAAAACTAAAGTGCATCGCTGTGAGGTTTCTCTTTTCTGCTGACTGGTTATCAGGTTGGCTAGCTGCAGCACTTTAAACGCAGAGAAAAGGGTGGAGGCCCGTTGTGAAGGGTGTTTCTTCACATCTTGACAGTCTGGCAGATAGATAACAATTCTGTCTGCCTGCCGATATCCCAAACATGAATACTGGCATTGTCTGGCCCTATTACCTCTGCCAAGGAGGTTTTGTGGTTTTTGTCCAACTGGTCTGGCAGTCTGTCAATTAGTTTGCCGGATATCTGAGAAACTAATTTGCCAACATCAATGAAATTTGATAGATGGCTAACCCGCTGCCAGGAAGGTTTTATTCAGAGAGCACCACCTTATTGTCACTTAGTTAAACTGCTCCCAGTCATATCTGATGAACTGGAGGTTTGTAGGTCTGCTTGGACATGCATTTATCTCCGTCTTAGGTGTTTCCATCAGGTTTAGAAAGCCCCTTTCTGTCCTAAATAGCACAATTGTATGAAGCTGAATAGAGTTAACATGTTTTCCTGTGCATGTCCTGCCTTTAATGTTCACTCTCTGATTTTTCTTGTGTTGTTTTTTTGCTCCTCTTGACACTGTTTTGTCCCTGGTTTCGCTAACTGGTTCTTGCAGTGACTTGTCTCGAGTTACATCACTTCTCTCAGTTGCAAACGTGATTTATAGGTTTTTAACCACCCGACAGAAAATAATAATTTTTGTCCCAACAGTTGGTGCTGTCAGACCTGAACTGGTTTGCTCAGTGATCTGTTAGGAATTCAAGAGCAACACCCAGTTGTGGCTTGGTGTTGGAGGAGATGAGGAAAGGGAAGAACTTTGTACAAGTGAAGGAGAAGGCCTCTTCCTGCGTGTTTGTCGGGCTCATCACAAATGTTTTTAAAGTCTCCATCTTTGGAAAGTTGTCGAGTCTGTATTGCGGAGTGACACCCTTTAAATAAGTCTGTGTCATTTCCTAAAAGCTGTCAGAGAAAAACGAGTCATGCCTATTTCTGACAAGAGAAACAGGATGTCTACAGAGTGTCGCTGCTGTCAGGGCTCTCTGTTAAACTGCCTTTCTCGCCTGTTGAGAGTTTGCGTGTTTACCTGCATGTTAAAGGAGCACTTTATTGTATGCATGCGGGTAAGGTGTGTATGTGAGCCGAATGCATTGGAAGCGAGCAGGAATGCGTCCAGCGTGCGTCACCGACCGAGTGGAGTCCATGAATGAGTTAACCAAGCGTGTAATCACTCTGAATACCGACCCACGGTGTAGAACGCCACAGCCAAGACCAATGGAGGGAGGAAGTGAGGAGAGAGTGAGCTCCACGATGATGGAAGAAAGAGAGATGTGGTGGCTGATTTGGAGGGAAATGTGCAGATGAAGAGTGAGCATGATGAGGGCATGAGAAGAGACAAATGAGGGGAAGGCTCGGTGACCTAAAAGGATGGAGGAATGGGAGACGGCATGCCGGGAAGGGAAGTATGTAGGAAGAGGATATGAATGCTTTTGATGGAATGGTTGATTAGGGAGAAAAATAGAGGAAATTAGCAGGTGGAGGGAAGGGGTGGTGTCGTTTATAGGAAGGCTAAAGCTCCACAGGGAATCAAGTGGAGCTCTGTAACAGATGACAAGCCCATGATAGCCTACTAATGGTAGACAGAGCTCTAGAGCCTGCAGTGTCTTCTTATGGGTGACACATTCACAGGAAAAGATCTTTTTTTTTGTCTGTGGTTTCAGCAGGAAGCTGAAAATAACACTTCTTGGTTATAGATACCTGCTAGTGCATCACCTGTGTGTTTGCTGAAAACGTGAGTTTAAACGAGAACTAGAAGATCCAGTCTGTCGGCGTGCAGTGTTATTTTGGACGGAGCGCATTATTTCAGAGCTGAATGACCTCATCCGTCCGGATTCAGAGTCAGACAGAACGTTAAATCACTGGGGAGATGCGCAACGCCTAAATGTGTCTTTTCCTGCTGGGTGAAATGGGCAGGCTTTGACAGATGTTTAATCCCCTTGCTTTTGAGTGATGGGTTGGTAATGCTGAACGAAGAGCGAGAGAATGGAAACGACAGCAGCTCAGTGGAGCTCTGCTTTAGGCTGCCTGACCCGACCGAGAGACAGATTTAATGTACACTTAGCTCGCACTGCATCACCTGCGTCTTAATGGTATAAAGGCAGCATATCATCAGTAATGCAAGTAATAACATGTAAAGATTCCAGTAACATAGGGCCAGCTTTTTGTATCCTCTTACTTTGTGGATATCACATTTTAGGCATAGTTTTGATTGTCTCTGTCAGGTTCTCTTATCTGATAAGACAATTCTAGCTTTAAAGACATTGGTTCTACAGTATAAAAACCTCTGTTGTTCTGTACTACATTATAAAGAGATGTTTTTGTTATTTATTCCATCCTCACAGATGTATTTGGGGTTGATGGCATAATAAAGCCACATAATGTCACACAAATCCAACAGCACCACCAGCTACAGCCACCAAAATAAGCATAAAGTCGAATCAACACCTCTCAATTTTATCAAAACATAAGCTTCATGTGTCAAACAACATCAAGTACAACCTGAAAATGTGTCCTTGAACTGTCCTCTGCTGCAGTTTAGCTTCAACCTGTCTCACCAGTCTGCAAACACGACTGCTAAAATTGTTAAGATGAATAAAAATGAGAGTGAAGACACTGTCAGGTGATGGCAGATAGAGAAGGGGAATTCACATGATTCACTTATAGGCTAAACTTCCTCTGCGGTGGGAAATGTTCGTCTATTTGTAATGATTTGTCTCACTGCTGTATCTCACATCCAAGACACAAGTGTCTTCTGGTGTCTCGCAGTAGATATTTACTGGCCTGATTGTTCTCTAGTTGCTTGTAATACCTGTGAACTTTTTCCTAAGTGTCAAACTTAGCAAGCAGACAGTTGTCATGTAAATATGAAATTGCCACAGTTCTGTAATTGAAGTTTAAAAGAGGATAGAGGAGAGAGGATGACGTACATTATAAAGACTGTGGCTCAGTTTTAAACCCAACAGTGTAAGTGGTGCAAGATACATTTCTGTTGTAGTGTTTGATCATATTAATAGAGTAGCGCGGTGGGTGGGTGTATATCCTGGAGCTTGGGTTCCTGTGATAACAATATTGCTATTTTATTCCATGTTTTTGATTAGCCACTGCTAACATATTGTATATTCAGGCACAAAACTTTCCTGTTCAAACATCAGATCATCGGTTCCGTGGAAAAATACAAAACATCAAAAGCATATGACTTTGCACTTAATTTTTGTAGACACGTCAGCTACAATATGCAGAGCAGCATCTAATGACTGAGCTCTAATGGTGGTGTGAAGTTAGAAATTAAACTTAACTACTTAGCTACTTGATTTCAGAATTTTGGATTAATTTGCAGTCAGTTTTCTGAAACGATGATGCAGGATTTGCTTCCAGATCGCAGCAATAACACATTGTGCTCTGGCGGGTGTGTTCTCCGCAACATCGGCTGATGAGGCTCAAGGGTATTGTATTGTTTGGAGGCACTCAACATACCAAACTCCAGTGGGGGTAAAAAGTGAATTGACAGGCACAAAGATAAATCATGACCAGTGGCAATAACAGGATCCTATAGTGTCCTAAATTATACAGCAGTTAGTATTTTAACACTCTGCATTGCATCTACCCAGGTGAATTCCTTGCAACCTTAATCCGACAATAAGTACTTAAAAAAAAAAAGGTGTATGTTTAAAAACATGATTGCAAAATGCCTTTCAGCCTTAGACATCTCCTATTACCTTGTTTGCATATCAACTGATTTTTACATTCGGTCCTGAAACTCTGTGGTGGCCTATTGTGGGATGGTGTACGTGTCTGAATAGTATCCCTTGTCTGTTTTTTACTTGGTCTGTGTGCATATGTAGATGCAGATGCAACCCTGTCCTCATTCAACCCCAGTACCTTATTTCCATCTCCACCACTCATGCGGGCACACTCGCATGAAAACACACACACACAAACACACACAAACACGCACACAGTCTCAGCCCAGGTGGCTGCTTCCGCTGCTCGCACCGCAGATGCCGCGCTGATAATAGGCTGTGACAGATGAGCAGACATCATCTTAAAGCAGTCACCTGCTCGAGAATAGAAACTAACCAGCGCTGTCACCGTGTTGCTTGCTCTAGACTCGTCTGGCGTCAGACTTTGCCGTCTATTTCCAGCTTTGCAATCATCCGCAGTGTTTCTCTGGTGCACCGTTTGGTTATTAGGTCTGACCTGAGGGCTGTCAGCTTACCAGAAGGTCGCAGCGTCCGCCTGGAAAAGAGCTGTTTGCTGTCTTGTTACTCTTCCAGCCAAGAGAGCTTCTGTTGACCTTCTTCTCCAGCTCTATTAAGAATCAATTTATTGTGTCTGGCACTTAAGTTGCTTTACAACTACGCAGCCCAGGCCAAGGTTTTAAAGACCAAGAGCCATAGCCAAATCTTTAATAACAGTGTTTGTAGTCTTGTATCTCGACACACTTTGGCTCTCGACAGCATGAAACACTGAGCAAAATGATACCATGGTTCACATCAGTTGTTTTGCAGAATTGACATCCTTTGACTGACGGCTTTAGTTGCATGATTTATTCATAAACTGTTTCCAGTCATTCACCCAGGAAAGGACTTATCTGTCCTGGAATCGAGATAGTTGTTAAGGCCTGAGCTTTTCTGTCTTGAGTTTCTGAAAACTGGTGTTGGTTTAAAGGCGAAACAATTAATCTATTAATTAAATAATCAGCAGAAAACTAATCTGACAGCTAATTTTAATGCAAATATGCTAAACAATCCTAGATTTAGCTACACAGTAATAAGGATTTGTTGCTTAGGTGATAATAAATGAAAAATATTTTGGTGTTGAGCAGATGGAGGGAGAAAATAATGAGCAAATTCTCAATGTCACCTTGAATTTTTAGGAAACTATAAAGGATATTTTCCACAATTTGTATTTCTATATAGATTTTTTGCCATTTTACAGACCTCACAATAATAAGTAATGATAATAATCATCTGCTTTAGCAATTTTTTTCTACCATGGACGCATATGCTCTTATATTAGTGTCTCAGTAATTCTGTTGAATTACATATATTAAAATTAGAGTGTTATCATTTTGTTCCACCTGTGTTTACCTGCAAGGAGAGAAAATGTTTGGAACATCTCTTAATACAGAGCAGTTTACCTGAGTGCAACGCCATCGAAAACTAGGGCATCAGACAGGAGGGTTCAGTTGTTTCTTAACACAGAATCAAAAGCAAAAATGAAAAGTTTCAGACTGTATTTATTGCAAGAATCTCCATTAAATGCAATAAACTGTACAATTATTATTATTTTTGTGATTACCGTGCCTCAGCTTCCTGTTAAGATCACCTTTACCCTGTTTTATTGGAGCTGGGCGGTGGCCTCAGGCTTACCGTCAGGCATTTCATCAGGCTATTCTGCACATCATGTGCCTCTGTGCTGAGGTTTGTTTACTCCCCAGAAAGGACATTTTAGTCACTTTCAACCCTTCGACACACACTGTCTTTCACTCCCAGGCTCAGATCTGGCTCTCTCTCCTTTTAATTCTCTCTCCCTCTCCCCCTCTCTCTCTCTCTCTCCCGGGACACTGATGTGTAGAGACGTTTGCGTGCTTGGCTGCTGCCTGAGCTGGACTGTTCAGCCGCAGAGAGCGAGGCAGCGTTGAACAGGCCCAGGGCAGCCTCAGCTCGCTCCGAGATATGTTTAACAACAAAAGCTTGCAGGGTGTTAGCTGCATTCAGATCTGAGCACGTAGGAGGAAAGCCTATATGCTGCGTAATATTGTACAGGCTCTATCATGGTGTTTTTGCCTCATGCGTCTTCGGTGAGGGACGGAGGAAAGGCAAAGCAAAGCTGAAAGGGCAGAGCCTAAACAAACAAGTCCTCATTTTCCCTCTCTGACATTAGCCCCCTTCTTTGACTTTTGGCGGTGTTGACTACTCATCAAAACTGCGTCCTTATTTTGGGTCAACAGTAGCAGATTCCTCTTCTCCCTCAGTAGCACAACGGAGCGAAAAGCGAGCCACACCATAAAAGCTCAGCTGCCCTAGTTCAGAGGTGTCGATGACTTCAGGTTTCACAGGAAGGTGACACGTAGAGAAAGTAGTCCATCTAGTAACAACCACAACTAGCAGTCGCTGCACAAGTGTCTCCAGACAGCACAAAGAGAGGTATTGTCTGTCTGACTTCCCATTGACAGCGTAAAATGACAAATCTGAGGTTAGTTGGTTAAAATATTGTGTTATCATGTCGCAATGCTGTCTAGTGTTTAAAGAAAAGGCTTGAGTGAATCTAAAGTGAGCTTTTCCCAGGCTGGAAGACACAATACTGTATCATAGAGTGTTTTTGGGACCTCAGTGTGCATCATTGAGGGAGATATAAAGGCTCTATTGAACGCCTTTTGAGGAGGCAAATAGCCTGAGTACAAGAACACACACATTCAGACACCCTCCTGAAGAAATACTGCTGTATCCTCTGGCTTGTCTCTTAATACGCCACTCTACTTCCCTGTCTGAGAGGCAGGGACAGGGAGAGGCCCAGAAATGAACGTGATACCAGAATGACTCGGCAGTTTGCCTTTCACTGAATATGCATAAGTGGATAAGCGAGGAATCCAAATGCATGCGCGGCTCTATTAAGCACTTTCGCGAGCACTTGAGATGGAAACTCTTGCTAGGTGGGGCATTTTTTGCCCTTTTTGCCAATATGTTTGAGTGAAGATGAGGTTTCAAAAGCATCAGGACAGTATGTGCTTTGTGTGAGTACAGTGCAACTGAATACTATGATGGATCAAGAGGCTGCAAATGAAACCCAACTCAATACCTGGAGCTGGCTGCGCTTGTGAAGATTCTCCACCCACTCGAATGGGTCCTGACCTGTTCAAAAGCTTGAACGGGCCGCGTTTCACACTGTCAACTACACTGATTGCTGACATTTAACCGTCAGCTTCTGATACATATGGTGCGGGAACTACTCAGGCATACATTAGAGCTCCTTTTGATACGATGTCGCCATATGATTTGAGACAGACTATATAGATTCATTTTGTTCCTGTTTTCACTTTAAAGATGCTCTGCTCAGTCGGATGATACTGTTGTGTTCAGCTCCCGGCGTGGCCTGGGGTGTCTGTCTGTGTGTGCGTTGCCTCTATTTCACTTGGCAGGAGAGTGGCACCATGCTGTGACTGTGTTTACTCTTTCGTAACGCTCTGGGCAGCCCTGCCCAGTGCACACAACTGGCACTGTCAACGAATGGAGCGAGAGAGACGAGAGAACAGAGAAGACTGACAGAGGGCAGGAACAGTCGTGACTAATCAGCTGCTCTCTCGCTCCGTCCCCTGCTATCTCTTGTTATTGGTCAAAGCAGAACATTTTCTCCCAAAACATGTTATTTCATTTCAGGCCAATGTTACCACACAGATCCCGGACTTCGCTGGCTCTCCCAGTAGCAGGACTGGCTGCCACGGGCCTCGGAGCCGCTACTGTTCTGTCAGAGAGTATCACAGTCATGGACTGCTGCCGGCTAGAGCTGTCTCAAGATCAGCTAAAATAAGTTGAACCCCCTGCAGCAGGATTTAGGGTTGCTGTTGCCATCCACCCACACGGGACACCCTGCAGAGCAGTTAGCTGCATTTTATTTTCAGGACTGATTCAAGTCTTCCTGATTCATTCCTGGCTATAGAGTACATTTAATGATACCTTTCCTCTTGACATAGGGGCATATTTGTCCTTTCTGTTTACATGTTTAGTTTCTCTTTGACATCTTTAGTAGACATTTTCTAAGTAATCAGACAGTTTCTGTCATTGCATTTTATCATAGGAGATCATCTTCTGAATGTTTTGATGTGAAACTGGGGACAATACTAGATAAAGTGGCACAGTTTTATCAGGCACACATATTTTCTATGTCAGTAAACAAGCCTCATTACCCTGCAGAGTCTCAACGGGGTGTCTAACCTATTGATCAGCCTCATAGTTTAGAGCTGATAAGAAGAAATTAAGCTACTGAGACGTGTTCAGCTGTTTAATTAATATCAACTCAATCATAAAAGCAACCTAATTGCATTGTCTGGTTGGCAATCCTGTTTTTCATCTTATATCCCCAAGCCTCAACTTTTTCTGTTTCCCAAATTTACAGGTTGCTCTGTAATAGTGTGCTGTATTGTAAAATGCCACAGGAAATCTGATTTGTAGTGTTATCCACTCTACTGTTCACCAAATTATGTCTGTTTAGAAGTGTCGTGACTAGTTAGGAAACCAAAAGGACAGATGACGTAACCTTTTTGAATTGGCTAATAAGATGGAAATGGGGAGATGGAATACAAGAGCAGTGCAAGTTGAAAAAAAGGGAAAAGAGGACAGAGGAAGAGAGGGCAGCTGATAAGGAGAAGAGCAGCATGAGAATATAGAAAGTGCGAGGGAAGGAGGGAAACGATAGTGGTGCAGAGGCAATAGGTGAGATATTGAGATAAATGGGAAGCGGCGACGTGGGTCAGAGAGCTAGATTAGAAACAGCAGAGGTCTGCAATAGAGGACAGAGAGGGAGATTTAACACCAGGGGCCCAAGCCGCCAGTGACAGAGAGAGAAATGCAGTTTGGGGCTGTGTGCAGGTCAGAAATGGAGATCCAACAGAGGGTCTGAGAGATAAAACTGCACCGCATACCTACCATCTCTGGATCCTGCACTTTAATTCCCATAACCTTCAACCCAAGATTGGAGCGTTTCTCCAGCGTTCAACCAGTGAGACTCAATTTGTCTTGGAGGAAGAGGCCTTTAATTCTGGATGATCTTATTTATTTATCACCATAATGTGGTCTGCACCCTCAGGCGACGTTGAGCTGCTAAATCTGTGCAGAGCCGGTAGGCTACTGGTGTTGGTGTAAGCTAGCTAGGTTTGTCCTTGGTGGCTGAGGCTAGGCCGCTAGGCTGGTCTGAACTATAATTGGATTAGAGATCTCTATGTTGCATCAGGCAAGGCGAGCCGAGTATACGCACACACACACTCTAAAAGCACACACGCCTCAGGGAGCCAAGTTCATCTCAGTACTCAAGGCTGTACTCCTTCCCTGCCTCATTTTTTCTCTCAAACGTTCCTCTCTCCTCAGCATCCCGCTATTTTCTTTATCCCCCTTTAATCAACCATCCACCCCTTCCCCTCTGGCGCTAGTAGGTGTGTGGAAACGTGCGTTTTTATGTACGAGCGTGTTGGTGTTTGTACGCGTGTATATGGATCATCCCCGTGCCATGGATACCCTCTCTAAATGGGATTACAGGAGTTGCAGAGGAGCTCGTGCCGAGAACATGTGGGAGAATAAAGGACAGGAAAAAGAAAGAGGAAAAATAGTCAAGTGCAGATGATGTAGATGAGTCCTCATACTGAACATGATGGATGTTGATATGAAGCTGGGCTGCTTAGAGAAAGCAGAGAGAGAGAGCTGCTCTTGACCTTTTTACAATAGTGAGCTTCCTGTTTGGCAACATTGGACAGGAGGTGGAAGGTGATGTCATGCATCCTGACAGCCTGTTTTAACCTTCTTAACCGACAAAGTCTTAATCTGCGAAGAATTTCCCCCACTTTACCATGAACTGAAATAGAGCTCATAATAAGTTGCACTAGTTTCTTTAAACTCACTTAATGTTAACTTGGAACTGTGTGTCTCTTATTGTATTCATTTGTCCGTCTCACATTGTGGCTCATGCATGTGATTATGTATCCTGGAAGTGTCACATTGAACAAATGAGTAGGGGAAGGATAAGTTCCAAGGACATCAACAGAAGGGGTGCAACGAATTATCAGCACTGTGGACAAAAATCGTTGATCAAATTAGTTGGTGATGTCATCCTGTGTGGGTTTTACGCTGACTCTAAATGCTCTGACATTTAGACATTACCGCTTACTGAAGTGAAGTGTGCCACTGCCTGATGTGGTTATATAAAAGCATGCACTAGGGGTCAACTGATTATTGGCCGGGCCGATTGTTGGGACTGAAAATCAATTTTCCGATCATTATTTTTTATCAGGTTATTCCTGATAAAATAAATGAAATGTGGCAAGCAATGTCCTGTACACAGCACTGTCTGATTGGTTACACATCACAAGTAATAGCCAGTCAACACTGAAAGCTACTGTGCTACATTTGCAGAGTGTAAAGGCTCCGGTGAGTTGAGCTTTTGAAGGTGAGGTAGCAGATATTGATGAAGTTGTAATAAACACATTGATCTTACACAAGCATTTCCAGTTTCCCTGTTACACTGAAAATGCCTGAATTATTTGCAGTGATATGAAGTTAACTATAATGAGATCATAAGAGTATGGTTATGTATCAATAGATCTCTCTTTATGTGATGTTAGTGCCAGTGCAACAACCTCAAGCTTAACATAAAGCTGTTAGTCAAGTCATTTTTCTCTTTATTTGGCTATCAAAATAGCTATTAGTTGCAGCCCAAATCACCATTACCAGTAATCATCACAGCATTCACACAGAATAACGTTGCCCAATAGTGCAAATACCAGGAAACAAAATAAAAGACTTATCTAGATGGAAAAAAGAGACGTTATCTTACAGCCATGAAATGGTTGCAGGTGGTCCTGATCACTAAAACAGATCAGTGTATGTGTGTGTTTTCTCAAGGTTAGTTGGTCAAGTTTAAGAGACCAGCATCACTGATGAGACCAAAGTTCAGCAACCTATAGGAAGAGATAGAAGAGGAAAAAGGATTTCCCTTAACTCCATGGTTCTGTCTTTTCTCTTCAAGTTTGTGTGTTCACACTGATATAGCACATGTGGATGCGGTTGGGGTGGGAAATTAAACAGCACAGAGGCAGTTCGTAAGATTAGAGGGAGACAGTGATAGAACAGGCTTAATGGCTGACAGGCCAGCACCAGCAGCCATATGTTTCATATGTGTCTGCTGACAACCCTGCCATATTGCTCTGATCCACCCATATGGCCTGTACATCTCTTAAACTAGTGAGGAAGGGATTGGACAGCATGTAGCAGAGATAGGAGGAGGAGGGTGTTTCTCCAATATGGAATGATCTTAAAACAACTGTGTACTTGATGCAAAACACCCAAATCCATACCCAGCCAATAGTCAGGCCTGTGCCACCTTTGAACAAAGAAGATTTGCAGGCGTTGTAGATTAATTTCAATCTTTAATCTCAGTGGCTATTGCTTTCTTTGCTTGCAAGACATCTGTTGATGTAGCTCCAAATCTAACAGGGCTGTCTTGTGGACAGCTTGCTAAACATGAACATGTGAGATTGTGAGTGTATTGCAAGCCAGCTCCACGACGTGCTTCACGTCTATAAAAGGATGTGGAGGAGGAAGATGCTTCTGAGGGAAGAGTTTGGCTTGGAATGAAGGTGAAGGGAGAGAACGGAGAGGGAGCTGGTGCTCAGTCATCTTTATTTCCGCTGTTGGTTAGGGTCACTGTATGGGAGCTGCTGACAGGGATCCCAGGAGCAAGGCAGAGAAGCTCAAGGCTGGACACAACACAGAAACACAAGACACACAACAGTGTATTTGACCCCTGTAAGGCCTCTGATATCCCCTTGAGGAAGTGTGTGTGTAAACACGGATAAGTCTGATTGACTGAGGGCTTACAGAGGGCCACTCTGGGGTACGTACTCGGTCCATGTGCTGTCTTCCTCAAACACACTGTACTTCATGATAATATAGTCAGGGTATTGCACGTGCAGCTGCTTGACGTGGTGTCACAACACCGGCCTTTTCTTCTCTGATGCATTTCCCAGTCGTAGACATGTTAAACATGACCTTTCTAAAAGCCTTTTTAATCACCGGTGGTCTCTAAGCTGGGCGACTCGTGATGAATGGTAACACTGAGCCAACAGCCTGTTAGCACAGAGAGCTGGGTTACAAGCTCATTGAGCTAAAGACTGGCTGTGAAACACAGGGTATTATCGACAGTCCGGGAGGGGTGGGGTGAGTTTGACCAGCAGCTCACTTTGCCACAGTTTAATCCAGGAAGCCAGGCAAAGGAAGGAAGGAAGGGCTCCAACTCAATCAGGATAAGATTTTTGCTAAAATGTAAAACATATTACAAGTTCTAATGGAGGAGACATGCTAATTCTTCATGTTTGTACTGACCATAAAATGTTATTTGCCCGGGATTCATTTGGTTATAGTTATATAGTTTTAAACATTAGTTACCTAGTTAACCCTCTGAACCTCAAGCAGTTTTGTGGTGCTTTTTTAGCCCTTGTCATATTTTTACTTATTTTTCACTGCAATAAACTCCTAATAAACTGATGAACCTTAACAAAATAACAAATCGATAGTGCATGTCCTGAAAAACATGGTGACTAAATGTATACTAAAATAATAATAATAAATTGATTCCATACTTGTCTCTTGTAGCTGCTGTGTATAAACACATCCTGCAGTTCAGCTGAATAGTCCCTGAATATTTGTTTCTGGCTGCTTGGTCAATTTTTTAGGGCTTGTTCATTTTTGATAACCCTAGGCTTTTAAAAAAAAAAAAGGTTAAAACATGTTTACACGTCCCAAACTAAGGTGTTGGCATATATGTTATCTGTTTCAACACTGAAAAATATTACACATAGTCGAGGCTTTTGTTGGAGTCATGGGTTATGTTTCTGGTTTTATAAAAATACAGTCGGACGACAACGATATTCAACAAAGATCTAAATGAAACGTTAACATCCAGGACAGAAACCTTGGGACTTTAAGTCTGTTCGGCCTTCTCCTTCTTTCCAGTCTCATCCTTTATCTCCATTTTTATCTACACTTTCTCATTTTGTGCTTGCAAGCCCGGTGGTTTTCTACCTACAGTAACAGCTTCACACTGGAAGCCAGCGTGAACTGAGTCATATATCAGGAGGAGTGTGCAGAGCCCAACAGGCTACTAGAGATTAGAGGTGAGAGGAGTGTAGTGCTGATTTATTGCCAGCCGTTAGCTGGTTAAATGAGGCTAAGTGAGCCAGCCAGCTCAGGGAGGTGAGATGGAAGAGATTAGCCTACATAAAGAGCGATGGAGGGAGAAGATCTGTGAAGCGAGCCACTGACTCTTGACCTCCTGTCTTTTGCATACTATTTCTCTTTATCTTCCCTCCTCTGCACTGCTACACTTCATCCTCATGTCCTCCCCACCAGTATCGTTCTCTCTACAAAGCATTGCTGCCTGTGCTCGCTGTTTGAGAACTGGCCAACAATGTTCTCTGTGTTGTCTAATTATTGTGCAACAAGTTAGAGCTTGTCATTGTCACCGACAATGTTGCTTGTTCTGTGAGCAGCTCTGTAGCCCCGAGCCTGGTTGGGTCACATTCACATACAGTAACTAATACACCACATGTCAAAACACATCCATTTTTATGAAGTGCTGTTGAAGTCATTTGCTCCTGCTCGTTCATGTGGCAATGGGAGAGGTATTAAATGCTAAACAAAACTTAGTATAATTATGTTTGAGCCAGAACAGGGAATCATTCAGTAATTCCATAATGGATAAATCGGTAACCTTTAGCTTCTTAGATGTGAAGATGATCTTTTCTTTGCAAGGAAACTGAATATCTCTGGGTGTTGAACTGTTCGAGTACCACAACCTATATGAATATATCACCTTTGGCCATGGGACATTACAGTGGATATTTACTACAATTTATGACAATTCATTTGTTAATTGAGAAGCTATTCAGCAGCAATATTTTTGCACAAAGACACTCCTCCTCCTTTAGCATTAGCACATCTTCTATTGATGTGTTGACTGCTTTTGTTTTCCTAAAGAAAGATCTTAAGATGGAAACAATATTTAAGAAAACAAGCAAACATTTGGAATTTCATTGCAGAAATCTAGTGAGTCTGTGTTCATTTGGCACTATGTAGTAATAAGTGACAACACAACACAGATTTTTATGACTGTGTCTGTTTTTATTTGTCATTTTACAGTGAAAATGAGAGGTTTCACTGACAAAACCAGCTCTTTGAGGAGTACTCCAGCAATTTAGGGTGCTTTTCATTATGCTAACTTATGCTTACTCGCATCCTCTCTCCTCCTGTGACCCAGGAATCGAAAAGTGGAGAGTCTTCCAATTACTTAAAATGCACCTCGAGGAGATAAGGAGAGAGGAGGCTTCTGGAGGAGCTTAAAACAAGGAGACATGGGTGTATTATACGCGGAAGTGTTTCATTAAGTAGCTTATGAATGCTGCACCTTTGTGGGTGCTGTTTTGATTTGACAGGTGATACAGTGAAGGATTTCTCATTCCTCCATCTTCGTGTCTTTTCCTTGCATCTTTCTCTAACATAAGTTCAAGGAGCTCAGATATATATAGGGAAGGACACAAATGAGGGAACTGAGGAGATGTGTTAGCATAATAAAAAGCCTCCATAGTATTGCATTTGCACACAAAGTTGGGGGACTTGCGAGTGACACAACAAAAAAAGGTAACTCCTCCCCTACCTGGTAAATATCCATTTCTTTCAAAAACTATACCCCTACATTAGTAGCCTCAAAACCTGAACCAAGACAGGTGTAATCATCAAATCCCCTCCAACACATCGAATACTGCAGCATTGTGATCTTTCCTGACTCCACTTCAAAAACAAGGATTTGACAGCAGCAACAGATAGAAATAGAAACGGTCTATCTATGGCTCTGGATGAGGCTATATGCACAGGAACTCTTGTGTACTGGATATCCGCTCTGTAAGCTGTTTCTGTTCTTTTGGATGATATGTCAGTTCGCAACGCTTGTTTTTTTGTGTGCGCGAGTGAGGAAGAAAGAATGAGAGACATTCCCCACATCCGTTTCCTCTCATAGAGGAACAGTAGGTCAGGGGTTTGGTGCGCTGTGGTGAGTTCATGTGTCGCTCAGGGCCAGAGAAGAGGGAGGGAGGGCAGAAATACAGTGCTCACAGATTGGATGTTTCTCATAACCAACAGGGATTTTAAGTAACCTGAATGAGGTAGCGACCAATGAATTAGGCAGTGTTTGTGAAAACATGAATCTAGTTGCATCCTGATGTATTTTTAAGGTTTGGCACAGTCTGAATAATGGAAAGAAACATTGTGCAGGTTTTAATAAGCTGATTGCCCTGTGCCTCTCTGGGCAGATTCAGTTCTCTGTTCATATTGTGTTTTCTCTGCTTCTCTTTCTTTTTTGGTCTCCTCACTTCCCCTTTTTCATGTTTTATTTGGAGTCATTGCCATTATCTCTGCCCTGCCTGCATTTGTGCTTGTTTGATCAGGGTGTGTGTCCTCATCTACACTTGTATCCATGCCTGTGTTTGCATATGGTGACATGTTTGGCCACATGTCTCGCTCCCTTTATCTCCTCCGTCGCTCCTCCCTCCATGTACTGTAATGCACTTGCTTTCCTTTCCTCCTCATTGTTCTGCCTCTCCACCCGGACAGGGAGTCTGGGGCAGGAGCTTGCAGGAAGTCTTGTCACTTGTTGTGTTGAAGGGTAAGCAAACAGTGAGACGCACAAACACAGGAAGCACTGCTTTCCTCACGTGGGCTCCACCTCGGTGTCTGTCTCTCTACTTCGGTTATCAGAAAGCGGCAATGTGAGCACATCTTTAACCACATGTCTTTCGGTCTCCATCTCGCTTCAACTTGTCCCCGCCAGTTGCTCTGACAACAAATCTGGTCATACAGCTGCACTCTACATCTGTATGCTAATGCGTAGGAAGCATCTTTCAAAGCTGTTAACAGTGATGATGTTAAAAAGTGGACTTCTCCTTTAAGTTGGCACCGTTTTATTACCCCATCTGTCCCAGAGACTTTAATGATAAACATAAATTCTTCATTGGGCCTCTTATGTGACCTTGCTATATTGCTTTCCCTTGCGTTATATTACATTAAAGACCTTCAGTGACCCTGCTTTATTACAGTTAGCTATCTGGATAGCATCTCTAACAGCTAAAAGGTGAGCTGTCGTGGCCAAAGATGGTATGAAGTCACTGGCCTGCTCAGATCTCTGGACTGCACAGAAGCTGCAACCTGGACAGTGTACATCTTCACACACACTGCTGCACATGCCAGCTGTTACATAACCACTGTAACCGCAGCTGTGGAATACACACTGCAGCAGTGTCTGTGTACGTGCGTGTGTGCATGGTAGTAAGAAACTGTTTCCAGCACGAGGATTAGCTACCTGAGCAAGGCCATTTCTGGCATTAGCTTAGAGCTGCTCGGGGCTGAACCAGAGAGGCGCCATTCGCTCGGCAAACACTTTCTGTGGCATTTTCACAAGTATGAAGATTTGAATACATTAATTTTGGAATTTGGATCTAAGTCGCACACAGCCTTCTGCTTGTCAGATTTCAGCTCAGTGTTTGGTTAATGTAGGTCACAGTACGGTTAAGACTGTGCTAATAGTTGAGAAATTAATCTAAGAGATGTTCATTCTCAATCATCCTGGTTATGGTGATTCTAAGAGCTTCAGTAGAGGCAGCCGGATTCCTCTTTTTGGTCTTTGAAGATATCTCACTGCTTATCCAAGAGCCTTCCTCAGTTCTGAAATTTAAAAAATTTAGAATAATCCCAAGCTTTCGTTCAGGATCTTTATCCAAATGAGATACAGATTGTATGTTAATACCAGGTGAAACCTTCTTGCTAAAATCAAGAGTAAAAATGTCAGTGTGGATTAAACAAAAGCTGCATATGTAGACAATCAGGAACATACAGAGTATGGAATAGCAACGACTGCAATTTTCTTAACAACCACATAAAAAATACCTTTTGCACATTTTTTTTAGGCTGCAGAAAAGCAACACTGCGCATAATGCAGAACTGAGCCTTTTTGATGAGAGGTAAAAGATCTTCAAGTACCAAAAAGAGAAGTCCAGTTGCTCTGCCATGATGTTTTTTAAATTTCTTTTAGGGATATGATGCAGAAAACCCCTCTAGTTTCTTTCGGTCACATTAACTGTAAAATTGGTGAATTTTTGATCATAAAAGTCACACATAGTGATTTGTTCTGTGATTCTCTGATGGAGTTAATTCCATCACAAAACAGTCAGACCTCTATGAGATTGATTACGGGTGCTTGAAAGTACAAAACATGACCTTGGAAGTCTGCAGGATTGAAAGTCTGTTTTTTTAAAGCTAGAAAAGTACCATGAAACTTTGTGGATTGTCTCTCAATTTGATAAACAGCTAAAATGATAGTCGCAGAATATGTATGACTTTCCCTTTTACATTCTCAGTCTCTCTTTGGTTAGACGACATGTTGTAGCCTGAGCTGATGAACCTCTCCACCTTTTCATTATCCTGGCCCTCCTTAGCTGTTCTGGTTCGACCAGCTTGCCAGGCTTTGTTTTTCATTCTTTCTTCTGTCCACCACCTTTAATACAAAGTAAACTGCACACACACCTCAGGTAGTCTTAGTAGTCTGTGCATTGCCAATCTCAAAACTCTACCCACAAAGTTTCCTTGACTTTTAGGAAGAATTGATATTTTGTTGTGGATAAAATGTGGGTATAATTTGTCTTTAGGCCACAAGAGGGCAGCACATCAGTTCACATGACTGTCCGGTGGTCATGAACGTTCTGCTGGGTAAAAAATACCTGTCAGCAGTTTGGTAACTTTGTCAGTCATATTGATTCTAGCAGGTCATTTGAGTTTTCCAAAAGAGGGTGATGTCTGCTCCTCCTTCTGTGTGTGTGTCTGCTGTTAAAGTGTGACAAAGAAAGAAACACAAAAGCAGAAGAGATGCTGCGGTGGCAGGAAAAATGTAGATAAAAGCAGAGATAGAAAGAGGAAGACCAAGAGAAGGGAAGAAGGAGAAGGAGAGATCCAGTGGGCATGAAATCAGATCTTGTTGTTGCATAATCATGGCTTGCAGGCCTTCCCAGCGTGCACCGGGCTCCGTCGGCTCTTTCCAGTACAGTATCACATGACTGTATCAAGCTGCTGCAGTATTAAACCAGCAATACCAGTCCACCACCAGCCAGAGATCAATAGTTGTGTTCTTCTTTGCACTGAGGCATCTTATTTTTTCTTTGAGGATATTTAAAAGAACATTTAGTCTCATCCTCTTATCTATAGTTCCTCAAGGTTTTCCCTGAAGGTAAAACCACCTCTTAGGATTTAGTTTTCTTCTCATGGGAGGAAGAAACCAAGAAAATGTCTTCCTATAACCGTACATTTCCTCCACAAACAATGTTATACACACTCCACACAGCTAGTAGTAGTTTTGTTAACACTTGAGGCCTCGCTTCTCCTTGCCTCCCCTCACTCATGTACTCCATTCCTTTCACATACCAACAATACCAGATGTCACCGAGGCATCAGCTCTGCTTTACATCTCCAACCTCCTTCGTCTTTTTCATCTTTCTTTTGACCTCGCCTCCTCCCTCCCATCGCTGGTGCAAAGCCTTTATTCTCATGCCAGCAATACCGGACCGCATACCAGTCAACAGGACAACAGTGACGTCCTACACCTCCGCCTGCAGGTTTTACAGCCCTGCCTGCTGCCTTTCTGTCATCGCTGCTCCTCGGCCCCAACACGCCACAGAAAGAATGAGAGAGCAGAGATGCTTGTCTTTTCTTTCTGCTTCAGCAGTGCAATATTTCAGAATAACAGTAGGTGGCATCATAATCCCACTATCCTCAGTGTAAGTGTTTCACCTCCACTTTGGTATGCCAGTCTTTAAACAAAGCAGGATACACTTGTGTTGAAAATCCAAGATCGCAAAAGTAAAAAGAAAGCTAAATTTAGGAAAATCTTCACACATAAAGGTGTTTCAAAGTCTTATCCACTCTGCCAAGAATTTAATTGTGGGGGAGATGAACCTTTCACTGTATTTAATTATTTAGTGCTGATATATTGAGGCTTAAAAAGACTTTCATTAGCCTATTAACTTTGTGTTTTTAAATGTGGAAGGCAAACTCCTCTCAGATTCTAAAATGTAACTTATTTGCTAAAAAATAAAAGTATATCAATTATTGTAATTATTGATTAAAAAATAACTTAAATAAGTAACATTTTTGAAGTATTGGTTGGTAGTGGATTAATCCATCCATTAGCTTATCATTTGGGCTCTAAGGGATCTTAGTGTGTGCACTAATAGCTCTGAGTGTCCATAAGATTCTAGCTGCCAAGAAAAAAAAATCCAACTGCTGCAAGTTAGATGGCTTTCTAACACTTTCTCTGGATTTCACATTCTCGAAATGCTTGAGAAGTGATGAATATATGGGTAAGGTTGCATTTCATTTCCCCAATCAGGTGGAATTTGAATTGAAACCAAACCTGTCCAGATAGAGAAAGAGAATACTGATCGGGTGCAGAAGCGCTGCAGTGTCCAGACATAACATTTGGCTTCGGGGGCATCCAGGAGACATTTGAGAAAATGTCAACATCACTGTCATTTGACTTATTTCGCACTTGTCACTCATGAGCACCTGCAAACTGAGAAACCAGTGTCGGACTGTTTTATCCTTAGTTTTTGTGCTGCCACTAAACTAGGCGACAGAAGCCTATAGGAACAGACAGCCTGGTAAAACTTGCACTATAGTGGTGTCCTCTCTCTACAGTAGATGTCAGGCTGCATGTGAAAGATGGACACAGACAGACAGACTGCCTCCTGGCGTCGCCCAGCCTGGCCGTATATATAGGCCCTTTCATACTGCACCTCTTGGCTCAGGCCCCAGCTCGCATATATACCTCTAGCTGTGCTCTGTGTGTGTGTGTGTGTGTGTGTGTGTGTTTGTTTGTGTGTGCTGAAACATATTTAGAGCGTGCCCACTAGTATGAGACAGAGGAAGACAGTATGTGCTCGGTTCTTGGCAGCAAAGGAAACCCAGTGTACATTAAATTGCATAATACGCACATGTTAGTGGTTTCATAAGATAGATCTTTTTTTGGCGTTACATGAGGGAGTGGTGTGTGTGAGAGAGGAAAAGAGTTACAGAGTGTGTTTTCTGTCAGTATCACCTCTGTCTGTGCTTGGCAGCTTGGCACATACAGCAGCATAGTCTCTCTGAAGCAGGCCTCTACTCTCATACATGCACTCAAGTAGCCTTAAGTGTGTGTGTGTGTCCATTTGTGTGTGTTTGTGCACTTGTGGTCCAGCATTTGCCTTGCAGTGTATTCCTGGAAAGCCCGAGTAGGAGTGGAGGGGCCTGGGCTATTCCACAGCCGCACCGCAGCCAATGATGACTGTTTTCTGGAAGCTTCCCTCTCATTGGGAATGAGGCAGAAAAACCTACAGAGGAGATTTATGGATATTTAATTTTATCCTCAGAGAAAATCTGCAGCTTCATCTTTAAACAACAACAAAAAACAAGGCATCATGCATTGACTGACATCTTTAGTGGCATTAGCATGCACAGACACACTCTTAAAGTTCACATCATTCTTGCGCAACACGCACCAGGAATAGGAATGTGAGGGAGGTGAGGGGGAAAAGAGGCTCGAATAGGAATAAGGGTTGCGAAAGTAGAAAGAAAGCTCGAATTAGCTTAATGAAGGGGCTGCAAAGGGAGCAATAAAATCAAGGGCTGTTAAGGTGCAGGGTGGTGAATAAGTGCAGGAAGGAGGAATGGATGGAGACTGAACAGGAGGAGGAAAGAAGAAGGGGGTGTTTTGAACGGCATCCATAAAGCTCAGGCTAATTGGGCCTCTGGTCTGCAGTGTTCATCCTCTTTCTTACACTGTTATCCCTTTGTTTGTTTTTTACTCCAAGCCTTTATTTCTCTGTCTCATACCCTCTTGTGTTAACCCTCCTCCATCATCCTCCTTCTCCTCCCTTGTTGTGTAACTCTGCAGTGACTGACTGAGCAGCAGCAGCAGCAGCAGTACGATTGATCAGCACTTTTAGTGCCAGGCTGCTCTTATTGTAATAAACGAGCCTGGAGCCATGAAATCAACCCCGAGTATTTTGCGGGAGTAGAGGAGTCACTCACACACTCACAGATGCTTCACCGCACTCCCATGATGTCATGCTGAATAACCCAGAATGCTCTTAAACTCCACCGCATGCCTGGATTCATCATTATTGCTTTCATCCCTCAGGACCTATGCACACAAAAGTTAATGAGACATTTTACCGTTGTGTGAGAAAGAGTTTTTTCATTGAACATACAGCTCATGATTCTTTGAACTGGCCTGCTTGTTTTTTCTTTTTTTAATAAGCAGAAGTATTTTAATTAGTACACTTCCAGGTAACTTCATAATAACACAATTTGTCTCGACAAGCTTGAGTTACTAAAACAAGTGTGGGACCCTTGTTGCGTATCTTCTTCCCCTTCTCAAAGTTTCCTCGATTGGCTGCGTAAGAGAAGCACATCTGATCTCTCCATTATTCAGTCTTTGTGGTCCGGGCCTCTGCTAAAACAATTCTCCCTCTCTGTCCGTCCATATTTTCACTTCTCCGCGTCCTCCGAACCAACCGTACAAATCCAAACTTGACAAAACAAGAGCTTCGAGTCACCTTTAGCTGTAGTTGGTGTACACACAGGATAAAGGGTCTTTCTACCCCGAGGCCAGCTTGGAGGGAGGCGACGATAAAGATCACATGTAGAGTCATTGCAGTGTCCGCTCAGAGTCACTTCGCGTGTCGGTTTTCCACATTTTTACATTCCTGCAGCTCATTTCATTGTCACTTCTCAGGGAATTTGTCGGAGCAGAATGTTGGATGTTACTCACTAGCCAGGCAGCAATTAAAGGTTCATTGTTATTGGTCACTTGTGCTCACAGCTGGTGAGAGGTCAAGAGTTCTTTGGTGCAGTTGTCAGTTTTATCATCATAAACCACATCCTTTTAAAATCAACTGTATGCCAGTGTGTCAATCTGGAGTTTAAGAGCTTCCAGTGTCATGAGATGTAAAGTCAGTATGTGTGTGTCTGTGCATTAGGAAGACTCACATATACTTGGAAGGGCTGCTTTGGATTTAAATGGCATTAATGGATCCTCAGCCCTATTCTTAGCCTCAAATCTGTCTCACCCTTCAGGCGTTGACAAGAGCCGCGTTGGGTCGGTGGAGTCTGGTTTGTGTTCAGTCTATGGAGCAACATAAATGTGTATATATAGCTCCTCAGATAGGAAACGCGGTTGAAACACGAGAGCCTCCACAGGACCGTGAATGGACAGAAAGACGCTGGCTCGCATCGACAATTTCCTTCTTTTAAAGGAGCCGCCGGCTTGTTGTTTTCTTTCTAATATTCTTAGCGTTCAGGCGTCACTTTATTTCCGTTTAATGCCGCCGAATAGACCAGGAGGGGTGGGTGTTTGTGTGGACACATTGAAAGGAAAGGTTCGAGTTTCGTTTGGGTGTTTTCTTTTGGAGTGAAAAAGCGCGGCGGGTTTGCGTCAGCGCGCCCGTGGACACAAAGCATCAGCCTCAACCAGACTCCGTGTTAATATCGCTCGATTTTATCCTCCTTGCATGCATGCCAACGGTACGAGCTTTCTCTCCCCCTCTCTCTCTCTCTCTCTTTTTGTTGTTTTTTAATCGGAACTCCTGCAGCATGAAGACTCGTTAACCCTGCCCCACGGAAACTAAATCGCAAAGGAGGAGGAAGAGGGTGGAAAGAGGTGGGGGGGAGAGAGAAGAGAGAAACGATAGAGAGGAAGGAACAGTGTTGGAGGAGTGAGAGAGGTCTGCAAGAAAGAAAAAACAAAAAGCAACTCCGTATTGTTCCGCGTTTGTTTGTTCTGCAGCCGTCCAGAGGAAAATAGGGGAGAGACACGGTGCTGCTTCTGCTGCTGCTGGTGCTGGTGGTTTTTGTTTCTTTCGAGGTGCGACGAAACAGCTCAAACGCCGTCAATTCTGGATTTCTTTATCCGCTTTCTGTCGTCCAGGATGAGGTTTAAAAGGAACGGCTCCTATACGTTAAATAGGTAAGAGGGTGGTGGACATGTGTGCAACTTATTAATCCATATGAAGGGGAGGCAGGCAGGGAGGGAGGGAGGCTGCATGTTTAGTCATATCCTCATAAATCAGTTCACTTTCTTTGTGATTTTTTCCCCCCACAGTGGTGCTTTAAAAGTCTCTTTAGTGCACTTTATCTTTAATATCCTATAATAAAGCTCCATTATTGCTATAATAGACTTTCCAATGTTATTCTCACATAAGCCTCATCTTTATTGTCATTTTTGTGAAAACTACATACACAGCATCCTGCATCAGTTTTGCCTGATTGATCATTTGATTTCACTTCCTTTCACGGATGCCCTTTCACCAGCGTGGTGCCCACGTGTGGAGTGGATCGGGAGAAACCTGTCTGTCTCGCTTTAAGGGGTTGGGCTGCCTCCTTTTGTTTTCCCTCTTCCATTTAGGAAGAATGATTTCTCTCCTTTTTTTTTTCTCCCCCTCCCTTTCTCTCTTTATCCTCCTCAGAAAATACCCCCCTCTTGAGGTTCCATCACCTAGCAACTTTCTATGTGTTGGGTGCATGAGTGCCTCTTTTTTCCCCCCTGTAACCCACTTTCTCTGTGACATGATTGCAACAGCTTCTATTCGTATCCCGGTGTTTTTAAACCCTGTCACGAGTCGGGTCTTTCCCCCCCTGCTCAGTGGTTCTGTCTCTCTCTCTCTTTCCTCATTGTGTTATCTGTCCAAGTCACAAGTTTATAAGAAAAATACTTCCTTTGTCTTTCCGCTGTTCCAAGTCACACAGCTTTTCCTACATCCAGCACATGTAACTGCTACTCCGGATGTCTTGCCTTTTTTTTTAATAGTTTGTCTGGATTTTTATGATAAGGCCAAAAGGTTTGAGGAAGTACAGACAAAAAAAAAAAAACCCACACAGATGGAGAGCCATAATTACTTGGTCACATTGTTGAAAGTGACAGTTGATTTAACGGCGGTTTCGTTTCTTACACTTTTCCTCCGGCACTCCTTTTCCCCTTTCTGCCTTGTTATACGGCCACATGGCTTTCCGCTGTACTTGACACACACACAAAACCCACATCCTGAGTCTCAGGTACTGAAACACAAAGGGAGCTAACGAGTGCCAAGCCCCCCCAATGCTCACTTCATCACACAGCTGAAAATGTGAGAATGATGTTATCGCAGTGTAAACCCCCCCCTCCACCTCCTCCTTCCCTTTCTGTTTTCACTTAGGGAAGTGTGTGCAGTAAAAGTCTGCATCCTCCCCTTTGTGATCATTGTGTGTGCATGATGGAGTAGTTGCAAGCGTGCTTTCACATGTATGCGTGCAGGTGAGAGAGAGAGATGAGGTAATTAAATGGTGAAAGAGGAGGCCCATTCAGATGGAGCTCCTGGAGACTGGCCTCCAGGGAGCAGCAGGAGGAGGAAGAGGAGGAGGTGGTGGTTGAGGAGGAGGAGGAGGAAGGATGACGTCAGTGGATGTAGAAGAGCTGCGCTGGGCTGCTGCAGTTCTTTGTCACCTTTTATTTCAAAGAGAACATGCGTAGAAAGAAGTAGAGAGTTCGGTGTTGTACTGATGTGTTGTTGAAGTTGAGCGCGGCAGGTTTCGGCGCTACTATCTACCAGCACTGGTTACTTTTACATCCATCTCACTGTTCAGAGCGTCTTTGATAAGTCATCGAAAGAATAAGAGCAAAACCGTTCCCCTGCAGTCGTTACATAACTGCCATCTTCTGAAGGTGAATGTCGCCTCTGTTATCTCAGTCTTTTTCCTTGGCAGGCTGCAGTGATTTGTTTTCAGTGAGCAGCACAGTGGAGTTGGCCCGTTTGACATTGAGCGTCAGTATTCACCAGCGACGGCCGCCTTCGCCATGGTCGGTTAATCTTGTGTTTGTGTCTGTCCGGTCCAGCAGTGTCTGCAGCCTTCGATTACAGCAGCACGCATTGATCTGTACACTGCAGTCCCTGAAAACGTGCCTTCCTGTTTGTGTGTTCTGATCAGCGAGGAGCGAGCAAGTGCGTAGCGGAGAGCAAAAGAAAGTGATTGCTTTCATTTAATGATGCAGGGAGGACAGGAAGAGATGGATCGAGGCCCACAATTCACTTGGTGTCCTTCACCTTATTTGCCCGGACCGTAGCTCGAGTACTTTGCAGTGATTGGCTCACTTCCTGGGGGCTTGTCTCCGCACTAGCCCCTCCCATACCGTACCGCTGCATCATTTCTGTGAATGAAAAGTCATGGTTATTGTATACGTGCATGTAAAGACCCTGTGCTGAGTGTTTATTCACACGTTTAGTCCCTCCTCCTCACTGTTGACATACGGGTTGACAATTACCATCTGCTGTTGTAACTCTGAGTTGCATTTTACTGAAGGTGCAAAAGCATGAAGACGCGGTCAACTTGCTGCACTGATTAACTTTCCAGAGCGGTTTGACAGGTTCCGATTTAGCAAACAGAGCTTGTTTGGTCTGGGTGGAGATGGGATGTTTAGCTCTTGTTTAGGATGTATACAGATGGCTGAGATCGCTGCCTCCCAGGGATTGTTTCCTCCC